>SOZL01000005.1:79745-105724 GCA_009733165.1 Naja naja | reverse complement strand
ACCAGCTGCAATCTCGGATGGTATGCAGACAGTCCTAAATAGAGGCGTTGCAGTAGTCAGTCTAGAGGTGACAAAGGCATGAGTAACTGTGTGCAGGCATCGGTCCAGAAAAGGGGCGGGTTGTCGAACTAGGCGGAGCTGGGCAAAGGCCCCCAGCGGCCCCACCTGCTCCTCAATGCGGAGCCGTACATCCAGGAGGACCCCCAGATTCCGCCCCTATCCACGGGGCAACTCTCCCCTATGGCCAAAGATGGACAATCTAAACTGGGCGAGATGCCGATCACTTTAGCCACTCAGTCTTGGCGGGTTGAGTGGCATGTTCCTACTCATCCAGATCCGTACGCATCCAAACACGGGACATCAGGAGAGGGCATCACTGATCTGGCCTGGGTGGAAATATACAGCTGAGTATCATCAGCGTATTGATGGAATCACACCCCAAAACCACGGATGATCTCACCCAGCGGTTTCATGTAGATGTTAAATAGGAGAGGGGAAAGGACCGACCCTGGGGACCCCACAAGAGAGCCCTTGGGGTGACCGAACCCCTCCACCAACACCGATTGCGACCGCCCGAGAGGTGGGAGGAGAACCACTGAAGCACAGTGCCCCACTCCCAACCCCAGGCGGTGCAAAAGGATACCATGGTCGATGGTATGAAAGCATGAGAGGTCTAATAGGACCAGGACGAGGAAAACCCCTGTCCCGGGCCCTCCAGGAATCATCCATCAGCCTGTGCCGTCTCCGTGCTATGACCGGGTCGGAAGCCGTTGATCTACGGATCCAGGTAGTCCGCTTCATCCAGAAAAGCGGGACCTGCTGAGCCACCACACTCTCAACAACCTTACCAGCGAAGGTTGGAGCAGGACAGTTGTCTAACGGTGGGTCCAGGGCAGGCTTCTTCAGGAGGGTCTCACCACCGCCTCTTTCAAGGCGGAGGGAAGACACCCTCCCTCAACATTGACAACTGCCGGAGCCAACCGCAGGTGGCCTCCCTGGCGGCATAAGTCAGCCAGGAGGGACACAGGTCCAACAAACATGTGGTGGAACTCAGCCGCGCATAATTCTGTCCACTTCATCCTCGGAAACAGGATCGAACTCATCCCAAATAACAGTGGCCAGATCACCTGCCACTGCCTCAGACCCCTGCAACGGAGGACAACCCGCCCCAATAATGCGAATAGGCGATCTTATCCGACAGATATTGGCCAAACTCTCAGCCCTGCCCCATAGCGGGGTCCGGCCCTCCCTCAAGGCGAAGGAGGCGAAGGTAACCCAAACAGGGCGGCTGGGGCTATCTGTGGACTATGAGAGTGGAGATAAGACCTCCTCGCCTCTCCCATAGCCACCAGGTAAGTCCTAATATAGGCTCTAGCTGGGCAGCGGTCGGTTGGGAGCAGGTGGACCTCCACCTGCTCTCTAAGCCCCTCCGATGCGTTTCATCTCCTGGAGCTCCTCAGTATACCAAGGGGCAAACCGGGATCCCGGCGTGTAAGGGCGCATGGGGACAACCCTGTCGGGCCTCGGCAGCCCGTTGCCAGGCAGTTGCCAGATCCTCAGCAGAGCTGTGAACAAGGGAAGAAGGAAAAACCCCAGTTCTGCCTGGAACCTCCGGTCCATCAGGCCTGGGCGGAACCATCTAAGTGGCTCCTCATCCCAGCAGTGGGGGACGGCCTGTTGGAAGACCAGCCGTAGGAGATAGTGATCAGACCATGGAACGGCAAGACCGTAGAAGTAACTTGCCTCTGTCACTCCGCCACTGTTCAGAGATAAAACTAGGTCAGGAGCATTTCCCCTCGTGGGTAGGGCCTTGAATCAACTGGGTCAGGCCCATGGCCTCCATAGAAGCCATGAATTCCTGAGCCAAACCCGAGTCCCCCCCCAGGGAAGGCAAGTTGAAGTCCCCAAGACCATAAGGTCCGGGAACTCCACCGCCACCCCGGAGAGGAGATCAAGAAGCCCAGGTAGGGCCACTGCCACACAGCTGGGGGAAAGGTATGCTAGCAGCAAGCCCACCCGACCATTAGGCCCCCACCTCAGGAGGAGGATCTCACTCCGCCTATCTCTGACACAGAGACCTCCCTTGGAAACATGGTCTCCCGAATAATCACGGCCACCCCACCCCTACCCTGGGCCCGTGGCCGGTGCAAAGCCGAAAACCTGGTGGGCATAAATCAACCAGAGGACACCCCCTCTGGGCCCAACCAGGTCTCAGTGATACAAGCCAGGTCCGCAGCCTCCTCCTCAATGATCTCCCGGAGGAGGGAGGACTTATTAGCCACGGACCTGGCATTAAAATACACCAGCCTAAGCCCAGGGATCCTAGTTCCGCTGCCCCCTAGGGAGGAGGCCATAGGGTCGGAGCGCAACCGCCTTAAATGTCGGGTGCGATCCCTTACCTGATATGGCCCTAAGCCTCGCCATCCTCTTCCAATCCCGACCACCCTGGGAATCGCAGCCCCCACCTCAGGGCCCGAGCCCCGCCAGCCCCCAACCCCGACACTCCCACCGCACTGGGCTGCAAGAAGACCCCTCCGTCACCCCCCTCCCAATCCCTTTAAAACATCGAATTAAAAATTTTAAAATTCGACCCTTAGCTCTCAATTTAGAATTTAACCCCGTGGCTGCAGCATGCCACCTCTCGGGATCCCAAGATCCGTCATCAAGGTAAGCTGTCAACAACCCACTGGGCCAGCTCAAGGACAAGGGCGCAGTCCTGAGCACCCACAATTTTGTGCGTGAGTAGGGTCCCATAACAATAGATGACAAGTTCATAAGGGGATAGGGCAAAGTGTGGCATCACATAATCGGGTGAAAGATGTTAAAAATATCAATGGAGAAAAGAGGATGAGGATACAGGCAACAGTAATCCAGAAGTTCAGTCTCATAAACGGCCTCTCACATCCATTTAGAGACCGAAGGTGACAATAAATGGCCAGCCGCACTCTCCCCGCGGTGGTCCAAGGCAATCTTAAAAACTGAAGGGTCCGATGTTAAATCCCTCTACTCTTCACAGTAGAGGGATAGTCCTCCCATCGTCCTCACACGACAATGGGACCTGTCCAATCCATTTTAGTTTATTTTAGTTTGTAAGTCTATTCAGAACAATAATGTTCTAATCCATATTGATCCACTGATCTAGTGTTGGCTAAGAACTGTGCTGGATTCAAATTACGGTCTGTAGTTAAAACCAAATCTGTCTGCTTCATCAAAATCGCCTCATATTTGAGAATACGTGAATCAGTCAACCATCTCCCCGCTTTTTGCTGCAGAATGGTTCTGACTTGATGTGGGGTGCTCACAATGAGAGCTCCCCCAAAGATCAATTTTCTACTTTCTTGCACCAGCGTTGCAGTAGCAGCAATCGCTTGAATATATACTGGCCATCCCCTTATAACCGGATCCATTATTTTTGACAGGAATGCCACAGGCTTCCTTTGTCCTGCCCAGTCCTGAGCCAACACCCTTTGCACAATTTCATTCTCTGTGTTTACAAAGAGATGAAATGACTTTTCCAAATTTGGCAAACTTAATACAGGAGCCTTGGTTAAAGCTTGTTTCAAATTTTCAAAGCTTCCCCTTTCATTTCCCTCCCATCTCAAATTCCAAGGTTCAGTTTCAGTTAACTTTGCATACAGGGGTTAGGTAAGATCAGCATATCCAACAATCCATAGTCTGCAGTATCCCACCATGTCACTGCGTTTTTTTGGTTTGTCTGTTTCAAGCTTCTAAGCTCATATTCTAGCAAGCAGGTGTCTGCTAGCCAGCACTGTGTTATCTTGTCTCCATAGTAATGAGATAAGAATGTTTTGATTTACTGCATGTGTAAGAAGTTTTGACTTCACTTCCTGTCACTTCCGTTGTACTTTTCCTTTGTTCTTTTCTATATGCCTTGGTGGAGATTAGGTTGCAAACATGTAGCTCGTTAAGTTTTCTTATTTTATAAATAAAAATGTTTTTAGATTACTTTCCAGGTCTCATTTTTATCATCATTGACAGCAGAGAAGAACACGGTTTATCACCTCTAATTAGCAGGGATGTTTTGGAAGCTTTTTTACTCCCTGGCAGAAGGTTTTTCCAAGCCTTTGAAAATGGTAGCAGAGAAAGGCTTGACATTGGTAGAGAGGATGGTTTTTTCAAATCTTCAAAGTTTCAAGCTTAATTACGTTTTTCTTTGCTTGTTGTGATGATAGGGCTTATTTTTAGTTAGTTCCTCAGGTCTGAGGACCTGGTGAATAACTGCAAGATAATGCCTCGAAAGCAAGCAAGGATGAAACAGAGGAGGACTCCGTCCGAGGACGATTTATCACCTTCTGATATACTTCAGGATTCTGCAATTTGGCAGTTACTCCCACATGCTTCTGCCATGGAAGAGCAACAAGAGATAAGGTCGGTAACTTCTCTTTTTGATGATGCATGTTTACAAGCTCAGTCTGACAAAGCAAACGCTCAAGATTATGAATTACTTGGAGCAACGCCTAAAGTTTTACAGTCAGCTGAGCATTTTTCACCCAAAGAGAAAGGTGAAATTCTTTATTCTCCAATGACTCCTGAGCAGACAATTAGGCAGAAGGCTGTGCAGGATTATTTGCAGTCCATTGAATTCTTTGAAGAGAGTATAAAGCAAGCCAAGGCCTTTGCATTATCATCCCTTCAGCCAGATATGGGTGTGGTTCAAGTTCCTGAGCCCTCCATCTTGCCTTCTTCTTGGAAGCCAAGGGTCCACCCACAAGTTGGTCACATCGGTGTGGTGTCAGACCAATCAGAGCAGAGAGCTGTGCCTACATCACGTGGAGTGTCTTATGATCCTGACTCAGCAAGAACTCCTGTGTTTTCTAATGTTGTAGCGCCATCTGCTGATGAAATGCATGCAATAAATAAACAAATTCTACACAAATCTTTTGATGAGATGTTAATGAGGAAATCTTTTTTACAAGATAATATGTCTCCAGTTATGCAAATGCCTCCTGAGACTACCCAAATTGCATCAACTCGGCTTCCTAATATGGCTGCTAGTAAGATGCTTCAGATGTAGTTGCCAGCACCTACTGCAGGCCAAATTGGTGGTGCTCAAATTCCAATAGCAGCTCAACAGCAACAGGTCCACATGCAGTCACAAATGCTTTTAGCAGATCAACCAGTGCCAGCTCCAGCACCCCCTGGTGGCCAAGCAGGCATTGTTCAACAAGTGCAAATTATGCATGTTCCTCTGCAAATTTCTATCACCCCACTGACTGGTGATTCAAAATTAAAGCACTCAGGATGAAATTACAAGGCATGGGTCAGTGAGGTTGGCATTTTACTTCGTAGAGAAGGTACCCACTGTATGGTGTTTAATCCTCCACCACAGCCTTGGCCTCCTGACATAAGAGATTTGGATACTAGAGCATGCACAACATTATTGATGTCAATGGACACTGAACTGCAGATGATTTTTTCACCTGATGCAACTGCCCAACAAATTTGGGCTCAATTAGAAGCATGTTACAGGCCTGTTTCAATTGAATCTACATGTTTACTCTTAACTGAATTTCATGGTTCGAGACTAAGGCCAGGTGAAACTATTGGAGAACATTTAACAAAAATGAAAGGAAAGAGAAAAGAGCTTGCTGAACAAGGTTATGCTGTAGATGATTTTCAAATGATCAGCATTATTATTAACTCTTTGAATTATGAATGGAAAGATGCCATTTCAAAGATTAATCAAGTGCCTATTGCTCAGCAGTTGATCATGTATGCAGAATTTTAACTGAAGAAGCACTCATGCAAGCCACGCCACATTTGAGAGGACCACCTGCATCAAGAGCTCCAGTGAGGCATCCCTTCTGAGGAAGAGGCTTCGTTCCAAGGATGCCAAGATGTTATATCTGCATCGTGGGACATGCCACCGGGATTGTCCCCAACGATCTCAAGCACCCGCCAGGTACCAACCCAGAGGAACAGATTCCAGAGGCAGAGGCAGAGGCGGAGGACAAGGTCATTGCGGTCCCAGGCGTGATCTACAAGCTTCACACATCACATTGGCGTTGACCAACGATCCACAACCTGATCCAGAGTATGACAGATGACTTCTCTGGACTTTAGACAGTGGAGCAGCAGTGCATGTTACCTACAGAAGAGATCTGTTCACAGAGATGCACGAGCCTGAACCTGACATGCGTGAACTGTACACTTTTTCAAATTATCCTGTTCAGGTCAGAGGAAAAGGAACTGTTTATATTGAAGAGCTCGATGCATTGATTTCTGATGTTTATTATATACCAACAGCAACTTGCAGTTTGCTTAGCCAAAGTCATTTGTCGAGGGTGCCCAAGTACCAGGTTCACCATTTTGAAAAAGCAAGTTATGTGGTGAAAGAGGGTAATATTGTTGCTGAAACCATATTAATTGGTGGTGTTTATTACCTAAAGCCAAAGTCTAACTCGCAAGCACAGGCAAGTATAAGATATCCAAAGAAGGAGAGCACAGGCCCAGAGAGAGATGTCTCAGAGAGAGATCCTGTAGCTACTCCAACACAGCCAGCACTGTGTTATCTTGTCTCCATAGTAATGAGATAAGAATGTTTTGATTTACTGCGCATGTGTAAGAAGTTTTGACTTCACTTCCTGTCACTTCCGCTGTACTTTCCTTTGTTCTTTTCTATATGCCTTGGTGGAGATTAGGTTGCAAAACATGTAGTTCGCTAGGTTTTCTTATTTTATAAATAAAAATGTTTTTAGATTACTTTCCGGGTCTCATTTTTATCATCATTGACAGCAGAGAAGAACACGGTTTATCACCTCTAATTAGCAGGGATGTTTTGGAAGCTTTTTTACTCCCTGGCAGAAGGTTTTTCCAAGCCTTTGAAAATGGTAGCAGAAAAAGGCTTGACACACCAAGCCCAAGAATTTCCTTAGTTCTTGTTTGTTTTTAGGTAAGGGTTGGGACCCCACCCCTTCTATTCTGTCTGGAGTAATCTTCCTACTCCCTTCACTGATTAAATGTCCTAGATATTTTACCTCTCTTTCAACATACTGCAATTTGGATTTGGATACTCCCAGGCCTTTTTGGGCCAAGAAGTTTAATAATACATTAGTGGCACTTGTAGTCTCAGATTTCTTTTTCCCTGAAACCAACAAGTCATCCACATATTGTATTAAGTGAGTTCCCCTGGGTAGATCTAGCTCATCTAGGACTTGTTATAGTACCTGTCCAAATAAATTCGGAGATTCTGTGAACCCTTGAGGTAACACTGTCCACTGATATTGTTGCTTCCTTCCCGTATAAAGGTTTTCCCATTTGAATGCAAACATGGGCCTTGATTCTAATCTACAACACTGAACCACCTATGCTCTGTTGGAATACGTATAAACATTAGGGACCACAGGATGCCTAGTTTTTACAATCCTGTTTAGGAGCCTCAGGTCTTGAACCATTCTAAAAGAGCCATCAGGTTTCTTTACTGGTAAAATGGGAGTATTATAAGGGGACATTGAGGGTTCTATTAAGCCATCTTTTAACAAATCATCAATTACTGGTTGCATCCCTTTCTTCCCCTCCATAGAAATTGAGTACTGTTTTTTCCTAGCCACTTTGTTGGAATTTTTGAGTGTTATTTTAAGTGGGGTCACCTGTAGTCCCCGGTTCCCTTCTTTTACCCAAACTCTTGAATCAATCTTTTCTTCTTCCTCTAAGGTCAAAACCCTCATAGGAATCATCCCTTCTGGTCCAAATTCAAATCTCAATTGTAGATCTGCTAGGGAATATCTTCCCAGCAGATTAACACCTGTTTCTGGTATATACAACATTTCTACCTCTATCTTTTTATTTTGTCCTTTTATTCCCAATTGAAGGGGCATTAATTTGGGTACCTCAAATCCTTCCCCTTTTACTTCAAATACCCTAATACTTCGTTCACTTAATTTCATTTCTGCAGTTAATACTGATATTGAAGTTCTCGCTGCCCCGGTGTTAATTAAAAACACCACTTCCTCTTCCTTAGGTTCCACTACTAAATTTATCAAGGGGTCTCCGTGGGACCCAAAAAAGAATTGCCCCAACACCTCTAGTATTGACTTTCATCCTCTTCTCCTCCATTCCTTGGATTGGGCAATCTTTTCTGAAATGTCCAGGGTGGTCACACCCAAAACATCTCACTCTGTCCTCCCTGCCCATACCACCACATCCTCTTCCCCTTTTACTCTGGCTCCACCCTCGCATTCCTTCATTTCTCCCTCATCCAAACCTTTCCTGGGGTGAGGGGTTTGGAGGTCGTTCTTGTTTTATAACTTCTCTGTTGCCACCATCATTCTACCCTTTCGTTTAGTTTTCTCATAATCTCGCTGTACGTTAACCTTTTGGGCTTCTTTGAGAAGCTTGTCCAGCGATTTCCCAGCCCAACCATCTAATTTTTGTAATTTCTTTGAAATATCCGGCCATGCCTTCGTTACAAACTGAACTTGGACTAATTGTGCATTTGTAGCATCATCCG
Source organism: Naja naja (assembly GCA_009733165.1). Classification (NCBI taxonomy): domain Eukaryota; kingdom Metazoa; phylum Chordata; class Lepidosauria; order Squamata; family Elapidae; genus Naja; species Naja naja. The sequence goes on along the minus strand of SOZL01000005.1, from coordinate 97,254 downwards.
GGTCCATGCCAGAGTATTTCCTCATTGTATCCTTAAGCCTTTGTAAGAAAGCTGCTGGGGATTCCTCTTTTTCCTGTTCTAAATTCATAGCCTTGCTCATATTCTGTGCTTTTGGGACTGCTTCTTTTATTCCCCTAACAATTATATTTTTCAAATCTTCCATATTAGTTCTATGGGCTTGGTTGTTGTTATCTCAGTTTGGTCTAACCAGGGGAAATTTATCTTCTCCCCTAATATTATTATTAGCAGGGGGATGATCTCTTTCCCATACTTTCATTGAGACTGCTCTAATTAACTGTCTCTCCTCAGTTGAGAAGAGGGTATTAAGTATAGCCATCATTTCATCCCATGTGTAAATGTTAGGTCCTAACAAATTATCCAGTTGTTCTGATGCCCCCAGAGGGTCATCTATAATACTTTTCATTTCCTTTTTAAAGGCTGTCACTTCGGATGCCTTTAAAGGATCCTGCACAAAACTTATTACAGGCAACCCTTGATTTACTCCATTAGGTACCTCTCGAAGTGGAAATATTGCTGTCTCTGTTTCTTCCGCTAGGGGGTAATGGAAAATCTCTAATATCTTTTTTACATTGCTCCAATTCCCTTTTCAGTACCTTATGTCTACCACCGCTTGAAGCAGGGGAATTTTTAATATTTTGTTTAGGGCTTGGCAAAGGGGGAGGAAGAGGAGGCACAGCTTGTACAGGGTTTGGGTTATAAGGAGAGAGTAAATATCTCCTCCTTCCAGTGTCTTCCTCTTCTTCCTCATTCATCATAAATAATTTGGCTTTATAAGACCCCTCTTCTTGGTGCCATTTATCTGGGTTCCAAATTATATAATCTATTTCATTTTCTAGTGACTTACATTCTTTATCCTGGACATATTCATACAAATTATTGCAGGCAAAATAATAATTTGTTCCCAACCAGGGCCAACTTAAATTTTTATCCTCCCACCAGACAAAACAACACAAATTTACCATGTCTTCTCTAGTTAGACCCAATTTGGTGATTAATTTTATATAGGGTGGTTTTCCTCATCCTTCAAGTAATTGCCCTAGGGGACTTGAAGGATCAATTTTTAACTTCGAGTTTTTCTGAATCTTCTTTACACACTTCTTTTGGGACCCATTTGAGTTGCCCATGACTAGTTAAAAGACTGGAGCAATCCTTAACAACTTGTTCCAGTGAGACCTTCGTACACACACACTTTGTACCTGGCCAGGGCGAAAGACACCCTTTACTGCCACTAAAGGTTTGATCTGTCTCTGCCCTGGGGAGCCTGAATCTCCCAGCAGACGCTGGCTTATTTTAAAGATCCAAACTCTTCTCTATCAACCTAGAATCTCCCAGCAGATGCTGACTTACGTTTAAAGATCAAGATCTATAGAGACCTTCGTTCCACACACGTCTCACACAAGTCTCAGATTCTCACAGCCCTACCTAACCCCCTCAACTGCCTAAGGGCAGTGTGTTCTCACCAGAACTACGTGTTCTTACTTGACCAGAACTACTTACCCCTAGGTCCATGCATGGAGTTGCCCAGTTGTTCTGGCAATCTCATCAACCTGGTCCCTTCTCTTTCCGTTTTCAACAGACCTCTATTTAAAGCAAGGATCTTTGTCTCGTTCCACATTCCCGAACAGCTGACCCGACTGTGGACTGTTGTAAATCAAGGGGGCATGCCATCCTCACCCGACTCTGCTGTCCAGGGCATCAGAAGAGAAAAACGGATGCCTGCATTCTCCACCAATTGTTGGAAATAACTCAAAGCCAACGAAAGAAACTTGGATCGTTGAAAACAAAGAGAATTTATTAAAAATAAATAATAGACGGTTCGCAAAGCACCGGTGGCCCTTTAGAACCTCAACAAGCAGGTTCAAATCAAAAGCCACACCCCTGACTTCCAAAACATACTTTATATACAGTTTCATCTCATCACCCATGTTCCCTCTTTCTTGAGACTCATTCCCTCCCAACTTCAAACTCATTGGATTTGCCCTCAGGTGTTGCAGCTAATCCTAGGATGTCTCCAGGGAGAATTATCTCCTTCTGTTATGTTCTCATCCGTACCCCTCCATACCTCTTACTTTGGCTGTCCACGTGGCATCTTTCCTTAGTGTTAGGCAGGGGTGGGATTCAAATTTCTTAACCGTTTCTGTGGGCGTGGCCTAATTTGTGGGTGTGGCTTGGTCGTGACGGTGGGAGTGGCTTGCTGACGGCGTGGCTAGTTGGTCATGTGACGGGTGGGCGTGGCTAGGTGGTCATGTGACTGGAGAGGCCTGAGCAGGTGGTCAGGTGACTGGCAAACCAAATTTAAATGGTCCTTGCTTAATGACCAGGTCCTCACTTAGTGGCCAATTGCTTAGCAAGTGCTTTTTGCCAGTTTCCAAGGCCTGGGGAGGCCCATGCAAGGCCTGGGCAGGTGGCCATGTGGCTGGCAACCTAAATTTAAGTGGTCCTCGCTTAATGACCAGGTCCTCGCTTAATGGCCAGTTGCTTAGCAAGTGCTCTAATTTACAACTGACCTCCACAGAGCTACTTGGCCTGTTTTTGGTGTTTTGACAGCCACACACACACATACACACACACATACCCTTCTAACCCTGCTATTCTTTGATTCTGTAAGGATATAAGCGATGCTTGAGCAGGGTCCGCAGGATTGTCTGAGGTGCTACATGTCCTCTCCATGACCAGTTTTCCTTGTTAACTTCTGGGAAGAGGCTTCTTGGTAACCAAAGCAGAACATCCAGATTCAGTCACAATTTTCCTCCATATAGCATCAACCTTTTGAACTCTCAACTTTCCTCTTTCCACTACGTATTCAAAATGGACAGTGATTATAGGTAGTCCTCAACTTATGACCACAACGGAGCTCCAAATTCATGTTGTTCAGTGAGAAATTCATTAAGTGAGTTTTGCTCCACTCTATGACTTTTCTCCCCACATTTGTTAAGTGAATCGCTGCAGTTCTTCAATTAGTAACATGGTTGTTAAGTGAATCTGGTTTGTCCATTTTACTTGTCAGAAGGTCACAAAAGGGGGATCACGTGACTGCGGGACACTGCAACTGTCATAAATATGAGTCTGCTGTCAAACATCCAAATCATATAATGTTGCCTGCTCTCATATAATGAGAGGAGGCAACAGAATTTCATTTTTAACGTGGGCATTTTTAACGTTCTGGCAGTAAAAAAATGACAAGTTATCTTTTTTTCCTTGCAAGCCCTGACAAATGAAATAGAGGTCTTCTATAACTTGCAGTCAAGGGACGTGGTGGATCAGTGGCTAAGATGCTGAGCTTGTTGTTCAGAAAGGTCGGCAGTTCGGTGGTTCGAATCCCTAACACCGCATAATGGTTACTTGTCCCAGCTTCTGCCAACCTAGCAGTTCGAAAGCATGTAAAAATGCAAGTAGAAAAATAGGGACCACTTTGGTGGGAAGGTAACAGTGTTTCATACACCTTCAACATTTAGTCATGCCAGCCACATGACCACAGAGATGTCTTCGGACAGCGCTGGCTCTTCGGCTTTGTAACAGATGAGCACCGCCCCCTAGAGCCAGAAACGACTATGTGTGAGGGGAACCTCCCATGTGGACTACTGTAATGCTCTCTACATGGGGCTGCCCTTGAGGACCACTCGGAGGCTTCAACTGGTACAGAATGCGGCTGTGCGGGTTGTGATGGGAAATACTCCCGATACTCCCATATTACACCCCTCCTGCTTGAGCTGCATTGGTTGCCGGTTGCCCTCTGGGTGAGATTCAAGGTGCTGGTAATCACCTATAAAGCCCTATGGCTTAGGGTCGGGTATTTATGGACCATCTACCTCCAGCAACATCTTCCCAGCGTCCCGTGTGCTCCCACAGACAGGGCCTCCTCAGGGTGCCATCAGCCAGACAGTGTCGTCTGGTGACCCCCAGGGAGAGAGCCTTCTCTGTGGGTGCACCCACCCTGTGGAATCAGCTGCCCTTGGAGCTGCGGATGGCCCCTGACCTTCGATCCTTCCATCGCGACCTGAAGACATGGCTCTTTCAACAGGCCGACCTGGACTGAGGGGTGGGGTATTGTTTATATTTGGCATTTTAATTAGTATTATTGGGATTTTGATTTAATAATTTTTTAAATTTTAAACTTTGTATTGTTCTTTCTTATTACTGTGAGCCACCCTGAGTCCTTCGGGAGATAGGGTGGCATATAAATCCCATAATAAATAAATAAATAAAATAGACCTTTACCTTTACCTGTATTACTTGCAGTCAGCTTATGTTGAAAGGCTCCTGTTGCTTCTTCATTGCAAGGATGACTTTCGACATTGCCTCAAGTCACAAAAGCATTCACCGAGGCGATACAAACAGCAATTTTCCATAACTACCCACATAAAAGCAACCCAACATCAGGGCTCGGAGCAGACAGAAGATATGAAACTGCTAATTTTGGTTTCAGTCTTAGAACTAAGTTTTCTTCTGCCCTCAGAAGGAAATTCTCGAAGCACCTGCATTGTGTTGCGTGTTTAGGACACTCAAAATGGCACTTTTGAAGTTGGGAGGTCCAAATATTTTGCACATCCCTGTTTCAGATTTCACACAGAATCAGCTTTAAATATCAGCTGTCCAGACATTTAATTGTCCAGTCATTTAATATTCAATTAATGGAACAGAAGTTGCCTTCAGGAGTTGTGGGAGCTTCATCACTGGAGGCTTTCAAGAAGAGACTGGACTGTCATCTGTCAGAAATGGTGCAGGGTCTCCTGCTTGGGCAGGGAGGTTGAACTAGATGTCCTATAAGGTCCCTTCCAACTCTGTTAATCTGTTAAAACTGCAGTCCAGGAATTGACTTACACAGCAGAAGAGTCCCAGATGTGATCTGGCAAGACAGAAAAATTAAGCCACCTACACATACAAAATTACTCCAGCACAGTGTTTCTCAATCTTGGTAACTTGAAGATGGGTAGACTTTGATTCCCAGAATTCCCCAGCCAGCATAGCTGAGGCTGGGGAATTCTGGGAGTCGAAGTCCCACCCATCTTCAAGTTGCCAAGATTGAGAAACTCCACTGGAACATGAAGGAATCCAGTAGAGATAGTCCTCAATTGACGGCCACAATTGAGCCCAACATTTCTGTTGTGAAGTGAGATGTTTGTTAAGTGAGATTTGCCCAGTTTTAACGCTCTTTTCTTGCCACCGTTAAGTGAATCGCTGCAGTTAACATGAGTAACAAGGTTGTTAAGGGAATCTGGCTTCCCCATTGATTTGCTGGTCAGAAGGACGCAAAAAGGGATCAGAGAACCTGGGGACATTGCAACTGTCATAAATATGAACCCGGGGCCAAGCATCTGAATTTTGATCACGAGACCATGGAGGTGCTGCAGTGGTCATAAGTGTGAAAAACGGTCATTGGTCACTTTTTTGAGTGCCGTTATAACTTCAAATGGTCACTAAAAAAAATGTTGTAAGTCGAGGACTACCTATAGAGGTTGATATCTCTGGGTTAATTCCAGGGGTGGGATTCAAATTTTTTAACAACCGGTTCTGTGGGTGTGGCTTAGTTGGTGGGTATGGCTTGGTCATGTGACTGGGTGGGCGTGGCCAGCTCAACATCACTCACATCAAGGGGCACTTCTCGCCTGGCCTCTCATGACAGTAGGGATGCTGCAATGGTCGTAAGTGTGAAAATGGTCATAAATCACTTTTTTCAGTGCCATTGTAACTTTGAATGGTCACTAAATGAACTCTGTAAGTCAAGGATTACCTGTACAAAAATACAAAAAGCTGCTTTGCTTGCAAAAAGCTGCCCTAAATACCAATCATTAGATTAAAAATACCTGCAAGCCGGAGTTACAAGTCAGGCAGGGTGCCAGAGCATCTTGAGGAATTAAAATAGTTAAAATGCAATGATAACTATCAGCAGCCAACTCTTGCTCATAAAGTGAAACCCTCTAGCAGAGAGGTCATTTAAGCTCTCCAGAAAGGGCACACCCAGGAGAAGCAATCCTTAGATCCATTTGCACCACTTAAAGATACCAGCTGGTCTCACCTCACAAGATATCCTAAGGAAATCATCCAGATTTAAGGAAAGGTCACATGCCCCCCAGAAAGGCAGTAAAAAAATCAGTGCCAAGCTTGCATCCTGCCTCTTGGAAGTACACCCCAAAAGGACAGTGCCAGATACCACTAAATCAGTGAAGTAAGACCCCCCCTCCCCAGATAGAAAAAGAAACCATGAGGCAGGAAAAAATTCAAACACAATACAAATAATTAAATCACAACAGTAGCTGTTGCTTGTTAAACAAATTACCAGAACAAATACAGTGATGGAATTCAGCCAGTTCACACCGGTTTGGTAGAACCGATACCTCCTAATTTTTTGTTGAGTTCTGTGAACCAGTTAAACGTGTTCTGGAAAATCTATGTTTTCCGCAACATGTCTGGTTTTCATTCAACTTCCTTCCAAGTGTGGAGGAAAAAAAACCTACCCAAAAGTCCAAGAGAGGAGCGATGTAAACCTCTGATCATGTCACTCAGGCAAAAACTGTCTTAGGTGGCCGTTGCGGGGCCTGCACATAAGGCGGCAGCCCAGGGCCAAAGCGCCGGCAGAGCACCAGAGGGTCAGGGAGGGTGCTGAAGTGAGCGAGTGTCCTGCCTGCAGCACCCATGCAAGTTGCCTCTTCCCAGTCAGAACTGGAATGCCGCCACATTTAAGTGCCGGTAGATGCCAGCCTTCCCTCCGGCGGGCCTGGGCAGCTGCTGGAGAGAGATGGCCTTAATCAGTGTTTGGCACCCAGATGCCCTCACTTCTCCCAAGCATTTCTTTGCCTACCTGATTTGCAGCTCTGTCACCTTTCTCGCCAGCATGTGCACGGAAACAAAAGTTTGTGAGACTAAAAAAAGTTCAATCAATCAATTCCAACTTCTCACAGAAAAAAAAATCTCACGAAGTTGGAATTGATCAAACTTTTTTTAAAAATCCCACAAACTTTTGTTTCCCTGCACACGATGGTGAGAAACATGACGGAGGAACGCAGTGAGGCTGGAAATCAGGTAGGCAAAGAAATGCTTGGGAGAAGCAAGGGCAACTGGGCAGTGGTAGGTGGGGCAAGCTTCATGGTGGGGTGCTGTGCTCCAATGGAGAAACAGGAAATGGAGTAGCCGGCATGAGGGAAGGAGGCTGCTTTCCCTCTTTCTTCTCCCTGCTCCTCCTCCTTTCCTCATGCCGGCCGCTCCATTCCCTATTTCTCCATTGCAGCTCAGTGCCCAGGATCCACTTTGATAGCGTGTGTGTGTGTAATTTAACAACTGGTTTACCCAGGGTCAGGTGGGCCATCGCGGGAGGTTTGTCCCACGTGTGGTGGAGCTGGAGGATGGGGATGGGCCACGCCTTCCACAACAGCCCACCTGACCCTGGGTGAACCAGTTGTTAAATTATTTGAATCCCAACACTCTATCTATCTATCTATCTATCTGGCTATCTGGCTATCTTTCTGACATCTATGATCCACTCACCCACCCACCCATCCATCCATGTGCAATTCTGACTTATATTATGCAAATTTATGTGGCACAGTTGCCCAGAACAGGCTGTCAACTTGTAAAACATACCTTTACAAAGATTGTAGCTAGGCTACTGGATCTTCTGCCCACAAAAATCCTTCATTGGAGAACGTGATTGATGACACCTAGCCCATGAACATGCTTCATTGGAGAATCTGATTTATGAAACACCCAGGGGGGAGGGGGGAAACAGGGTCACAGGTACCTGTAAATTACATACGCCAAAGTTGGCTTCATTTAGATTAATGCCGACATGTTGCTCCTAATAAATCTTTTGAATTTTTTTGAAGCTTGGCTCAAGGCTCATGATTTAATTATGGCAATTGCTGGAACCCTGACACAAGCCTTGTTAGAACTATACATCATTTATTTATTTATTTCAATTTTTTCTTCCCTAGGGATTAAACATGTTATTTTATGACCTCCTTTTTTCTCACTGTGTACCTGCTTATGCCTAAAAAACAAACCCAAACCTGGGACCCAACCAATATGCTTCATTTTCTTACTACTTATTGAAAGCTACAAAACCCTGCTTAAGACCAGAATAAAGGGTATTTCAAATGGAAATTGAAAGTGAAGCAGTAATTTTTTTTATTCTTGTAATAACAGACAAATTTCAGTTGTTCTGCCACTCTTTCCCAGTATTCCAAGTATGAAAGTCTTATTTCAGCTCCCAAAAATACAGCTTCAAAATAATAATGCCTTCTAGGTATCACCCAGCCATCTTTATTTATTTAATTTGGAAAGTTTGGAGGTTTCACTTCAGGTCTACAGTTCTTGTGGGAAATACAGACACACACACACACACCATGTTTCCCGGAAAATACATTCTACCCTGAAAACAAGCCGTAGCCCAATTTCCACACCTGAGCCTAAAATAAGCCCCACCCCAAAATAAGGCCTAGTTAAGCCCCACCCACCATCTGGTTACATGAGGTGGGGCAAGGCGCAGGCATAAAAATCAAGCTAGAGTGCGGGTTGGGGTGGAGCAAGGAAAGCAGATGCAGCAGAGACCCTGGCTTGTTTCTGTCCCTCAAACTGTGCCAGAAATGGGTCTTCTCAAGATTTATGGCACCAGTGCAGCCACTCACAGAAGGACACCGCAAGTCTCGTCGTGCCGGTGCCACTGCTCACATGTGTGACAGCATAACAAACCTCGTGGTGTCATGCTTGTTTCTCTCCCACAAACTCCACCAGAAATGGGTCTTCGTGAGACTAGGCACACCAGTACAGCCACTTGTGGCAGGACATCACAAACACGCACAATGGCACAATGAGTTTTGCGGTGTCCTGCACCAGCATGACAAGCCTCATGAAGACCCATTTCTATGGAGGGAAATAATAATGGGAAAAGGGAGAATTAAGAGAAAGGACCAGAAAAGAAAGAGAAACAGGAAACAAACAAGAATGAAAAGGAATTACATAGTTTAAAAGATGAGTGACAATGGGTAAAAGAATAATAGGGAAGAAGATTCTGCAAGGTAATGTGCTGTGATATATAAGAATAAGGAATTGAAGGAAAGATTCTTATAATTAATTGAACAAATTAATATTTTTGGAGTATATAGATGATAGGTGATTGAGAGAAAGAATACCATGCAGAATCTGATCTAAAATATATGTATATGTGATATGTAGTAGACAGAAGAATATTGTTATTAATGTAGAATGAGATAATTATATTGAATTAAAAAGGGAATAAATGGAGGGAAAACATAAGGTAAATAGGTGGTAAGCTCGAATTGACAACCAAAGGGGACAATTTAACTAATAGAATAAGGATGGAATTATTGAATAATAAATGAAATAACAATATGTGATAAAATTTCAAATGTGACAGATAAAAGTAATATGTATAATGAATATAGAAAAGAAATAAGAATCCTAGATAATATTGTAAAGCAAGATATGAGAATATTTTAAGAAAAATGAAATAAGTTAAGCTATGAGCTGAAATTTGATAAATAGGTTTAATGAATATAATATTTGGGAATATTTAAAAGAAAATAGAATAAGTAATAATGTGATATGAATTTGAACAAGAAAGATGGATATATAACCATGGTCATGTTTGTATTGAAATGTAAAAACCTGGAACCACACTGCTTGCCAAAAGAGATGTATATATGTATGTGTGTGTGTGTGTGTGTGTATATAAACAAAAGAATTTGAATAATGAAATTATTACGTATGTTTAAACAATATGGTGATTGGCATTAGAAGAAGGTATTGCAATACTGAATAATTAAACAATGAAGGATCATAAACTATTATAAATATGTGTATCAATATTAGAATTATATATACAAATGTGATGAATGTAAGGGATGTGATTAATGGTGTTATTTCTGTTTGTACCAAAATGTATGATGATTAGGTGCCACACTGTTTATTGATGACTATAAGTAGAATAAATTTAAAAAAACTTGGAAAAAAAAACCCATTTCTAGTAGAGTTTGTGGGGAGAGAAACACTCCAGGGTCTCTGCTGCATCTGCTTTCCTTGTGCGCAGCCAAACGTTCGCAAAAAGCAGGAAGGTGAAATGCCAAGCTCGACCCGTACCCACACCTCGTGTATTCTCCCCTCCTGGTGAAGCTTTAGGAACACCTCGCAAGTGAATTCACTCACCATTTCTCCACAAACCACCCCATTCCTGACTGAGGACAGAGCTAACGCAGGAAGAAGCTCCAACCGCACCTACTCGCTGGCCTCAAACATGCTTAGTGAGCACCAGCAATGCCTTTTGTGCCAGCAGAGGCCACAGCTGAAGCACCATTTTTGGTTTCTTTGGGACACTGAGCTGCCCTGAAGGGCAGGGAGAAATTAAGACATCCCTCAAACATAAGGCCTAGCGCTTATTTCGGAAGTGATGGGTTTCAAAGACCAGTCATTGTGCAGAGTGCCAAGATGTCTGACTGCCTGGGCAGCGTTTATTCTTTTATACCATTTTTACAAGCAAGGAAGAGTAGCATAGATACAGCATTTGGATTGGAGAATAGATCCCACATGGGTGAAACCTCTCATCCACATTGGTACAACCTCCCAACCAATCCTTAAGACTAGTGGTGATGTTAGTAAATGAGATCATCTATAAGTCTGGAAAGTTTGGGACTTTCCAACCCAACAGATAGAGGATGAGATCATGCAGTAACAAAAGAGGCCCCCATAGCTAAATGTGCAATCTGCTGCTAGCATCACCATCTATAGGATCTTAGTGGCTACTACAGGAAGTCAAAAGAAAATAAGCACAGGTCTTATTTTCGGACTTCATCCCATAATTTTATTATTTTATTATTATTATTATTATTATTATTATTATTATTATTATTATTTTATTAGACTTGTATGCCGCCCTTCTCCCGAAGGACTCAGGGTGGCGAACATATAAAAAAGAACGTATATACAATAAAAAGATATTAAATAAAGACAAGTCTAAATTACAAGAAACATTAAAAACAATTAAAATTACAATAATGGACAATGCTATTAAAACAACCCGCCCCCATGGTCAATCCAGGCCGGCCTGCTGAAATAGCCAAGTCTTCAGGTCTCGACGAAAGGAGCAGAGATCAGGGGCCAAATGAAGATCTGCAGGGAGCTGATTCCATAGGGCAGGCGCTCCCACAGAAAAGGCCCTAGCCCTGGGAACCGCCAGCCGACAATGCCTGACCGACGGTATTCCCAGGAGGCCCCTCCTGTGGGAGCACACGGGGTGATCGGAATGTGATGCAGGCAGGAGGCGTTCCCACAAGTACCCTGGACCCAAGCCATTTAGGGCTTTATAAGTTATTACTAACACCTTGAAGGAAACCCAGAAGGCAACCGGCAACCAATGCAAGTCGCGCAGGAGGAGTGTAACATGGGAGTATTGGGGTACCACCATCACAGCCCATGCGGCCGCATTCTGCACCAGCTGCAACCTCCGAGTAATCCGCAAGGGTAGCCCCATGTAGAGAGCATTGCAGTAGTCGATTCTGGAAGTGATGAGCTCATGGGTGACCGTTCAAAGGGCATCTCGGTTCAGGTAAGGGCGGAGCTGGCGAACCAGCCGAACCTGGGCGAAAGCCCCCCTGGCCACAGCTCCCACTTGCTCCTCCAAATTGAGCTGTGCATCCAGGAGGACGCCCAGATTCCTCGCCCTATCCACGGGGCGTAACACCTCCCCCCACATGACCAAAGATGGCACATCCACTGAACACCGAGATGCCGGTAAGAACAGCCACTCAGTCTTGGCCGGGTTGAACCTGAGTCTGTTACTCCCCATCCAGGCCTGCACCGCCTCCAGGCACCGGGACATCACTGAGAGAGCATCACTGATCTGGTCTGGGGTGGAGATATACAACTGGGTATCATCTGCATATTGATGATACCTCACCTCAAAACCACGGATGATCTCGCCCAGCGGTTTCATGTAGATATTAAACAGGAGAGGTGAGAGAACCGACCCTGGGGCACCCCACAAGTGAGGGGCCTCGGGAGGATCTCTGCTCTCCTGCCAACACTGACTGCGAGGTCCGAAGGTAAGAGGAGAACCACTGTAAAACGGTGCCCCCCACTCCCAACCCCCAGAGCCGCCAGAAGGATACCATGGTCGATGGTATCGAAACCCGCTGAGAGATCTAAAAGGACCAGGACAGAGGAAAACCCCTGTCCTGAGCCCTCCAGAGATCATCCACCAGTGCGACCAATGCTGTCTCGGTGCTGTGTCCGGGCCTGAAACCCGATTGGTACAGGTCGAGATAATCAGTTTCCTCCAGGAACAGTGGAAGCTGTTGAACCACCACGCTCTCAACAACCTTCGCTAAAAAGCGAAGGTTGGAGACTGGACGATAGTTGTTCAAAACGGTTGGGTCCAGAGCAGGCTTCTTGAGGAGGGGTCTCACCACCGCCTCTTTCAGGGCGGCGGGAAAAACCCCCTCACTCAAAGAAGCGTTGACAACTGCCTGGAGCCAACCGTGTGTAACCTCCCTGGAGGCATAAACCAACCAGGAAGGACACAGGTCCAATAAACATGTGGTGGAAGACAGCCTCCGCATGATCCTGTCCACTTCATCCAGGGAGACAGGGTCAAACTCAACCCAGATAGAATCCACAAGACTCATCGCCACTCCATCATCCAAACCCTGCCAGTCAGAGTCCAAGCCGGCCCAAATCTGAGCGATCTTATCCGCTAGATGTAAACTAAATTCCTCTGCTCTGCCCCGCAGAGGGTCCCCCCTCTCCTCCAATTGCAGGAGGGAGCTAGTGACCCTGAACAGGGCCACAGGGCGATCATCTGCGGAAGCGATCAGAGTGGAGAAGTAAGCACATCTCACTGCTCTAATCGCTTCCAGGTAAGTCCTAATATAGGCTCTTAGCTGGAGACGGTCAGACTCAGAACGACTAGTCCTCCACCTGCTCTCCAGGCATCTCCTCCGCCGCTTCATCCCTTGAAGCTCCTCTGAAAACCAAGGAGCCAAACGACATCTGCAGCGAGGGAGAGGCTGCAAGGGGATGACCCGGTCGAGCACTGCCGAGGCCGCCTGTTGCCATGCAGCCACCAAAGTCTCAGCCGGGCTGTGGTCAAGGGAGGTGGGCAAGAACCCCAGGGCCGTCTGAAACCTCTCTGGGTCCATCAGGCGCCTGGGGCGGAACCATCGTATCGGCTCCTCATCCCAGCAGCGAGGAGCAGCCGATTGGAAGACCAGCCTCAGGAGATAGTGATCTGTCCATGATACAGGTAGAATAACCGGAGATCCACCCCCCCAATCACTACACCACTGCCCCGAGATAAAAACCAGGTCGAGCATGTTCCCCTCATGGGTGGGCCCCTGAATCACCTGGGTCAGGTCCATGGCTGTCATGGATGCCAAGAACTCCCGAGCCAATCCAGACGCCACCCCCAGAGAGGGCAAGTTGAAGTCCCCCAGGACAATAAGCCTGGGAAACTCCACCGCCACCCCCGAGAGGGCATCCAGCAGCTCGGGAAGGGCCGTTGCAACGCAGCTGGGGGACAGGTACGTCAACAACAGGCCCAACCGACCACCCGGGCCCAACCTCAGGAGGAGGGACTCACACCCGCCAATCTGAGGGACAGTGGCCTCCCTTGGAAACAAGGTCTCCCTAATAACAATGGCAACTCCTCCGCCCCTTCCCTGGGTTCGTGGCCGGTGCAGCACCCGGAAACCTGGGGGACATAAATCACACAGAGGGACACCCCCCTCCGGTCCCAACCAGGTCTCCGTAATACATGCCAGATCCGCAGCCTCCTCCTCAATGAGTTCACGGAGGAGGGGGGCCTTATTAGCCACAGCAATTATGAGGTAAACTTTAGATTCAAGGTTTGGCTAAATGCTCTGCACATGACATCATATTTGAAATTCCTTGCCTCCAAACATGTGAAACAAGGATTTGTTGGCCGATCTGTGACCCAGGCAATTCTGGTTTGCTCAACAACTGTAGCTGACTTAAGTTGTGGTTCAGGAGGTGGCGTGATCAAAATAATTCAGCAACAGAAGTTTTGATGAAAAAATTCCTCTTTGAGGAAGATGGGCAGTTCAGAAATGTGAAAAATAAATAGATGGATAAATAGATGTGTGTGTGAGAGAGGGGGAGGAGAGAGAGGAAGATAGGGATAGAGAGAGAGAGATCGGGAGATATAGACAGACAGATCATATGTGACAGAAGAGGGTGTGGGAGATAGGGAGATAAGGATAGAGAGAGAGATTAAATAAAGGTAAATGGGGGGGATAAATAGATATAGAGATATAAAGATAGAGACAGAAAGAGAGATAGACAGAGAGACAGAGGGAGATATGGAGATGGGGGATACGAAGATAAATATAGATAGATAAATCATAAATGATAGGGTGAGCAAGGAAGATAGGGGAGATAAGGATAGGTAGAAGTAGAAATCTAAATAGAGATAAAGATAAATGAGAGGGGGGGAATAAATAGAATAAAATAGAAGAGCAACAAAGATGATTAGGGTCTGGAGGCTAAACCATGAAGAATGGTTGCAGGAACTGGGTATGTCTAGGTTAATGAAAAGGGGCTGCCACAAAGAAGAGGGAGTCAAGCTATTCTCCAAAGCACCTGAAGGCAGGACAAGAAGCAATGGATGGAAATTAATCAAGGAGAGAAGCAACTTAGAACTAAGGAGGAATTTCCTGACAGAGCAATTAATCTGTGGAACTACTTGCCTCCAGAAGTTGTGAAAGCTCCAACACTGGAAGTTTTTAAAAAGATGTTGGATAACCATTTGTCTGAAGTGGTGTAGGGTTTCCTGCCTAGGCAGGGGGTTGGACTAGATGACCTCCAAGGTCCCTCCCAACTCTGTTATTCTATTCTGTTCTGTTCTGTTCTGTTCTGTTCTGTTCTGTTCTATTCTATTCTATTCTATTCTATTCTATTCTATTCATAGATATAGAAACAGACAGAGACAGAGAGAGATACAGAGATGGGGGATAGGAAGATACATATAAATAGATCATAGATGATAGAGGGGGAGGGAGATAGAGATAGAGATAGAAAATGAGAAGGGGAAGTAGATTAGATAGATAGAGAGAGAGAGAGACAGACAGACAGACAGACAGACAGACAGACAGACAGACAGACAGGTTTACACTGCATGCCTAACAAAGGCAGGGTTTTCTTTCTACTGTTCTTTCTAAAGCCACAAAAGAAAAAATACCATTGAGAAACAGTCACAGCAAATTATTAATATTTCCTAGCATTTTCACTACAGGACACTTGGCAGCTTTCCCTGTTGGCTTTGAAACGGAGCTGAGTTTTACTCAACAATTAGAGAGAAAAAGAGAAATGGGCTGCGGCATCAATCTGAATTGTTTTAATTTTTTTCTGTTCAATTAAAAAAACATCTATCAATAAATAAAAATGAGACACTCACCAAACTTGCTGACTCCCAAAAATAATTTCCAACCCACTCACTCAGGTCGTCTTCATCTCTACTGAGTACTGAGTCACATCCTCCCTCTGTGGTTCTTCAGCTGAAGTGATTTGTGAACTTGTAGATAGTGTGCTGTGGGCTAGTTCCTGGCCTCGTGATTTAACAACCAAGTTTTATGGAAGTGGTCAGGGTTCTTTGTTTTCATAAAAACACATCTGCTTTCTGATCCTTGACAGGGAGTTCCTCAGGCTATTTTACCTAGCAGGACTTGTTGCAATGAATTTTGCATGGCAGTCACTTCATTCCACCTATGAATCAAGTAGGAGTGAAGTTCAACCAGCTGCGTGTTTGCATTTCCCAGTGTTCAAAGACTAAGCCAATTATGCTGCAGGAGATCTGTGAGAACCTTCTAAACACCTCGCCACAACTTACAAGAGGCCAAAACATGACTGAGGGAATGCCTCCTTAGGAAAAAAAAATCAAATGCACAGGTGTAGTCTCTAGGTGGTACCTGGCTCAATAGTAGTAATTGTGAAAGGTGTTAAGTTTGCATGAAGAGTCAGACGCGAGGAGTTCCAGCAAAAGACTTTATTAGTGACTACAGCTCGAATAGACCCGTTCTGGCTTGGCTACGGCTGCTTCTTATAGCCTGCAGCCGTAGCTGCCAGCCAATGGGAGTGCAGGGATTCTTCCCGCCCTATTTAAACCAATACCATTTGACATTTTACAAGAACAGTTCAAATAAACCAATAACATTCAAACCTACATACATACACCCCTCCCCACTAGGTTCAGTCCATACCAAACCCCAACTTATCTAATATTCCTTTAAATAGGTGGGGCTCTTACGTGTACGTTGAGACCTTCGTGTTCAGAAGCTTTTAACGTTCTCACCCAGTGAGAGAGAATGTGTCTGCTGACATTTCCCTGTTGGGACTTCCTGTGAAAGGAGACCCTGTTGAATGTTAGACTGGTCTCTTCTCTCCCAACCCATCTCCATTCCAATGTCAGCACCCAAGTCAGGTAGTGATGTGCAATCTTCCACTTCTAAGGATGGATCTTGGCTTTTTGACAGGGTTCGGATGGTTCCTGTCGCAATGGCTCGTTACACATGGGGTTGATTCCGGTTTGCTGATTTTCCTCTGTTCCCCCCTCCCCCCTAGAAGAAACAGCAGGTGAGGGACCTAGAGGAGACAGGGGATGTTCTTGAGGGACCCTGGATCTAAGTTGGTCAATGTGCCTGCTCCAGAGAAGGCCATCCTCTGTTTGTACCCTGTAAGAACGAGGGCCTGTGATGTGAGTTATTTCAGCAGGAATCCCACAAGGGTCACCTAGAAGGTTCCTAGCATAGACAGAATCTCCACACTAAAAGAACGAACTTTGGAAGTGGAATCCAGTGGTGCGTTGGGTGCGTAAGTGGGATGGAGGCGGTCAAGGGAAGACCTAAGTTACCTGCCCATCAACACTCTCTGCGGGACAAGTTAGTTGATGGGCTAGGAGTGATGTGTTGAACACTAAGAAGCTTTCAAGCTTCTCAGTGATGTCCCCAGGACCTAGCTGCTGAAGCTTCTTCTTGGTAAAAGCGTACCATGCGTTCAGCCGGCCGTTGGCCGAGGGTCCCAGGGGGTTGAGGGCATGTCTGATGCCCTGCTGAGCTAGAAAGGATTCAAAAAATGTTAGATGTGAATTGAGGCCATTGTCAGAGACAAGACATCTGGTAACCCATGGGTTACAAACAATTTTCTTAGCTGCTTGATAACAGCCTCAGTAGTTGTGGATGTCATTGGAATTACCTCTAAGCCATTTGGAGTATGCATCTACTATCACTAGAAAAGTGCCCCCTTGTAGGGCCTGCAAAATCAATGTGGATTCTAGACCATGGGCCCCTAGGACATTCCCATTCCTGTGTGGGGGCGTGAGGTGGTGCAGGTCTGACTACCTGGCAATTGGGACAAGGGCTACCCAGTTTTTCAACCATTTTGTCAATACCTGGCCACCATACATACTCCTGGCCAAACCTTTCATCCTTACAATCCCAGGATGACCCTCATGTAAACATTTCCAAAAACC
>SOZL01000005.1:0-65532 GCA_009733165.1 Naja naja | reverse complement strand
GAAGAATTAAATATTTCATTTCTTTTGCATAATCACCTGTTAATATTCCCAATAATATTCCCTCTAATATTTTATCTAACTGATTCGGCTTTACCTCAATTCCAAATTCTTCTACATCTTTTTTGTACCTCATTTTGAGTTGCAAATATGGCCACCACTCTATTTTCATGCCTTGCTGTCTAAGTTCTTGGTTTGTCTTTAGTGTTCCTTGGAAGTTTAAAACATCATAATATCTAATCTTTCTTCCAGTTTCTAAAGCGTTGGGGTGGATCAATGACTCCATGACGGATACCCACCCTGGAATCTTCATATAATGTCTATGTTTAATCTCTTTCCAAATCTTCATTAGTGAATTTCGAATTACATGTCTATTAAAGTAGGAATAGGTCTTATTTGTAGGGTTCCACATGAAGGCATGCCACCCTGCCTGCAAGTCATGCTCTTCTAAAGTTAGGATTCTTTTATTTCTCAGATTGGCCCATTCTTTAATCCACGTCAATGCTGCCACTTTATAGTATCAGTGATGCCCTCTCTGTGATGACCCAGTGTCTGGATGTGGTACGGATCTGGATGGGCAAGAGCGGACTGCAGAACTCAACCCGGCTAAGACTGAGTGGTTGTGCTGCACAGGCATCTCGGCCCAGTCAGTTGATTCCATCTTTGGTCATAGGGGAGAGGTGTTGCCCCATGGATAGGGCACAGAACCTGGGAGTCCTCCTGGATTCGGCTTGGTTTGGAGGAGCAGGTGGGGGCGTGACCAGGGACTTTTGGAGTCCGACTGGTTCACCAGTTGCGCCCATATCTGGACCGAGATGCCCTTAGCCACGATCACTCATGCACTTGTGACTTCCTGACTAGACTACTGCAATGCTCTCTTTTGGACTGCCCTTTCATACCATCTGGAGCTTCAGCTGGTGCAGTGTCGGCTGGGAGCTGTGATGGGAGTTTCCGATACTCCCATGTTACACCCTCCTGCGAGCTGCATTGGTTACCAGTTGCCCTCGGGTGAATTCAAGGTGTTGGTGTGTAACATTCAAAATCCTTTGATATGGGTCGGGGGTACTTGCGGGCGTCTCCTGCCAATATCAAATACCGATCGCCCTGTGCATGCGGAGGCAGGGACTCCTGAGTGCCGTGGCTTAGACAATGTCGGCTGGGTGCCCTGGGAAAGAGCCTACCTGTTGCGGCCCCGCCTTATGGAACCAGCTCCCTCTGGAGCTCCGTTTAGCTCCTGACCTTGGCTCCTTCCGGCGATCTGAAGACCTGGTTGTTTGAACAGGCTGGGCTGGACTGACCTCCTGGGGTTTTTAAATTATTTTAATTGGGTTTTTAAAGTTTGGGCTTGTTGATTTAATTCTTTTTTAAATATTTATTGTTTGTATGGCTGTGTTTTAGTTGTGAGCAGCCCGAGTCCTTACTGGGAGAGGGACATCAAATCAAATAAATAAATAAATAAATAAATAAGTAAGTAAATAAATAAATAAATGAATAAATAAATAGTATAATTCCCAGGCAGGGAGTCCAAATCCACCTCTGCATCTATTACCTTGTAGTGCGCTTAGTTTTATTCTCGTCCTTTTTCCTGACCAAATGAATTTCGTGGTAATTTTATTTAGTTCATTAAAAAAAAATTATCCAGTTTTACTGGGATAGTTTGAAAAAGAAATAGTAGTCTTGGCAAGATGTTCATTTTGATGGTCGCGATTCTCCCTAGCATTGATAATTGTATTTCCCCCCATTTTTCTAAATCCCTTTTTGTTCTGTCTCCCTTCCTTCCCAGAAGGTAAGGAACTTGGCAGCAACACTCGCACAGAGAGTCACGCTGGCCTGTCTCCAAAAGTCAATTACTACAGCCGATAAGAGTCTTGGCAATCACACGCTCTGACTGCTTAGTTCAGAGCTGACAAGGAACGGACTACTCACTGAGCCAGAAGGGATGATTTATTCCCAAAGTCCATAAACCAAAGCAGGCACCACAACACAGGCGGAATTCTTGGCTTATTCAAACTTTGTCACAGCAGAGTTTGCGTGGCACACCTTTTATACCTGGTGGGGTGTGGTCCAGCTCAATCTCTGGCCCTCCCACACCCCTACGTTGCTGCTGATGTTTCTCCCTCCGGCGTTGCCTGGGATCAAGCCAGGAATCCTCCTCCTCACTCCCCAGCCGTGGCCGTACCGATATCGTCTCTCAGGCTGTTCCTCTTGGCTTTCGAAAAACCTGAGGCATTGCTAGGGAGGAAGGTCCTGGGGAGGAAGGCATTGTCAGGGAGGAAGGTCCTGAGGAGGAAGGTCCTGGGAGGGAGGCATTGTCAGGGAGGAAGGTCCTGGAGAGGAAGGTCCTGGGGAGGAGGCATTGCCAGGGAGGAAGGTCCTGGGGAAAGGCATTGCCTGTTCCTCCTCTTCATCATCCAGGTCCTCTTCCTCTGTCAACACAGGCTCAGGAGGCGGGGCCACAACACCTTTTTATTTCTTGTACCAATTTTACATAACTGTCTTCTTTTATTGTTGAACATCTTGCTGTGAGCCAAATTCCCAAATATTTAATTTTTTTAACAATTTGTACCCCCATTACTTCTACTAATTTCTTTTTTTGATTCTGTATTACGTTTTTTGTTATCATTTTTGTTTTATCTTTATTAATTGTTAAACCTGCCACTTCTCCATATCCCTCTATCTCTTTAATTAGCTTTGGTCCTGTTTTTATTGGTTCTTCTACGAAGAATACAAGGTCGTCTACAAAAGCTTGGACCTTGTATTCTTTTTGTTTAACTCTTACTCCTTTTATTTCCGAGTTCAGTCTAATTCTTAACAGAATTTGTAGTGTCATGATAAAGAGCAGAGGTGAAAGTGGACATCCCTGCCTGACTCCTTTTCCTATCTCAAATTTGTAATTTCTCTGTTAACTATTATACGTGCTTTTTGATTTGTGTAGATTGACCCTAACACTTTTTCAAATTTGTTCCCAAAATTCATCTTCTTTACTTGTTGCATCATGAATTGCCAATTTACTTTATCAAAAGCTTTTTGAGCATCCAGAAAAACTAATGCGATCTGTTTTTCTGGATGTGCCTCATAGTACTCCAAGACATCTAGTACTATCCTTGTGTTGTTTTTTATTTGCCTTGTTGGTAGGAAGCCATTTTGATCTGGATGTATGTTTCTATTCAATATTTTTTTCAATCTATCGGCCATTATGTTCATAAATATTTTGTAGTCGGCGTTCAATAAAGTATTTGGTCTATAGTTTTTTATATTAGTGGTATCTGCACCCTTCTTCGGTATTAATGTAATGTACGCTCTCCCCACAACACTGGTAGCTTTGCCCCTGTAAGTACATCGTTGTAAATTTCTAAGAGAATTGGATCGAATATTTCACCTAATATTTTATATATTTCTACTGGTAGTCCATCTGTTCCGGGGGTTTTATTATTTTTTGTTTGCTAATTGCCTCTTTTAGTTCCTCCTTAGTGATCTCTTCATTTAATCTTTCCCTTTCTTCTTCTGTAAGAACTGGAATATTTTTTCCTCTAAGTATTGTTTAATTTTCTCATCACTCATTTCTTCTTGCTTATAGAGTTCACTAAAATATTCCAGTGCAATTTCTTTTTTCTTTTCTATGTTATTTTGTAACTTACCCTCATTATCATGTAGCTGCTGAATCTATCTTTTTTCTTTTTCCTTCCTCAGTCTGTATGCAAGCCACCTTCCCGGTTTATTTGCATTTTCAAAATGATTTTGCTTTACCAATTTCAAGGCTCTCAGATTTCTTTCTTGTTCCAATATGTTCAATCTATGTTTAGCTAGACTACATTGATTTATGATTTGTTCATCCCCCGGTGCTAATTGTGCTTCTATTTCCAATTTACTAATCTCATTCTGTAATTCATTACTTTCTTTTTCTTTTTCTTTTTTCTTTCTAGCATTATATGCAATTGTTAATCCTCTTAGATAGGCCTTCATTGTGTCCCACAGGTTCTGTAAGGAAGTGTGTTCTTTTATATTCACTTCAAAAAACATTTCTAATTCTTTTTTAAATTTTTCTAGGTAATCTTTATCTTTCAGAACCTGTGGGTTCAGCGTCCATCTTTTTGAAGGTATCTTCTACCATCGATGCACACACATCCATCCATTTGAAATTGATGAGAAATGATTGTTTTGCACAGCGGGTATTTAGTTTCCAAATATGTGTGGCACAGGGTTGAACTGTTGAGTCCTTGATGCTCTCTGAGCTTGTTGCTTTCTTGCAGATGTTTCATTACCCAACTAGGTAACATCCTCAGTGCTAGAAGGGAGTGTGGTTTTGCTCTCTTTTTATATGCTAATGGTTTGTCCTGTCAGTGTTGATGGGAGTGTTCCTGGTACTTCCTTGATTAAGCTATTGTCTACTGTTAGCTTGTTTGTGTGAATTGGTAGTTCCTTGATTGAGGTATTATTTGCTTCTTGTTTGTTGATCTAGTGTTAATATCGGTGTTTATCTTTGCTCATCTGGGTGTTGATTTGCTAGTGAGGAGGTGTTCAGTTCTGTTTCCCTTATGGTTTGTTGATTGTCTCCTTTGAATGGTATGTAGATGTATTTATCTCTATGTGCCTGTTGATGGCAGATTTGTCTAAGTGCCAGGTTCCCAGGAATTCTCCAATGTTTTTGGACCTGGCTTGGTCCAGAATGCTCACAGTTTCCCAGTAGAAACTATGGTAGTCTGTCAGTGTGTTGTGGAATTAAGGAATTTCATTGTGTCTTCTGACTGCTAGTTGGTGTTATTCAATTTCCCTTCCAAGCATCCTAAAAATTAAAGTTTTCTCAATCTTTTGGAGGAAATTTAGGTTTAGTGTCTGTCTCTAGAACAGCAAATTTGGGAGGTAATCTCGATAGACAGCAAATTGAGCTAGCAGTCCTTTTTTCCTGAGGTAAGATAAAGAAAAGGAGAACCCAAGTATACAGTTTTTTACAAAAACATCTTTAGTACCATATCATGGACTTTCCAGGTATGATATTACAAACATCATTTCATTGGTGAGATACACAGATCTTTTCTAGGGATAAGGGCAAACATTTTGTCCAGAGAACCTGGAGCTCCAATATTAACCTTTTTACTGATTCTTTTAAAGGTTGTTGCATTCTCTCCATGCAGCCACTCCCTCCTCTATATGGTATTGCCAATTAATCCCCAATTGCTCCATTCTCTGTTGCACCATCTGGACAGTGAAGTGTATGCCTCTATCACTGTCAATAGATTCAACCAACCCCTATCTAGGTATTATATTATTAGTACAGTCATTTGAGCACTTGCCGTTGCACACAGAAATGCTACAACCCATTCATTCAAAAGATCTGCTATTACCAGCAGACACTTCAATGTTCCATTGCTGACATTTCAGTATAATCTACCTGTATTTGTTGGAATGGCCAAATGACCAAATCCCTTCCTTCTACTATCTGCTTCCGCATAACTCTTTTCTTTATTTGTATACAGTGTATAAATTCTCCCCACTTGTATGGCTATCATTTACATGTCCCTTACAAATATATTTTCTTCTTATAATGTATTAATGCTAGTTCCCAAATAAGTTCACTCATGCACTCTCTCTATTATATTCCTCATAATAGATATATTTTACTCTTGGTATTCCATCCCTTCATCCATTTTCCCGAACCTCCTTCCTATTCTTCGGTAGGGGCTATCTAACTATCCCCTCAATCCTTTCTAGATTGATCTTCTTACTTCCATGACTAATCAGATGTCCCAGGTATTTAACCTCAGGTTCTACATATTTTAATTTTTCCTCAAAACTCTCAGGCCCTGCCGTCCCAAGAAATTCAACAACTCATTTGTGCCTTTCATCAATGTCTCCATTAACCAATGCATACCTATTCTTCCTTTTTCTGTCCTCCACTTGGGACAACACATCAATGAACAAATTAACTCCTCTCTCTATAGGGCTATCTTCCAAACTCTTCCACACTTTAGTATTTAACTCCACACAACCGTGCTCTGACAGATATTCAGCTGGATCTAAATTTCTATCAATTAAGAGAACCCATTTCTCTTGGAATAACTACATCATAACAACATTAGTGAGCCACCGCTTGAATGCACAAAGGCCAACCACACACACCACCAGAACCATCAATTTTTTACATAAATACTATTAATTTCTTCTTTCCAGTCTTATGTTTTAGCTAGCAATCCTCTGGCCATGCCATCCTCCACTCCTCACACAGGAGAACTTTAACTTTCTCTGTGTATCTATCAGTGGTGGGATTCAACTGGTGTTACTACTGGTTCGGTGACTATGTTTTGTCGGTGGTATTGCGCGCGTGCTAGTGTTGCAGTGAAAGCCTCTTTTTTCTTGAGTTTTCAACCTCAGCTGTGCTGCAAAAAGCAGCTGAGGTTGAAAAAGCAGGAAATAAAGGACAGGTAAGAGCCCAGGTGGGTGGGTGGGCCAAACAGCAGCAAACACAGAACTGGTTCGGTGTCTGCTGCTCTTCAGAGCTACCAGTTCTATAGAGCTGGGCAGAACTGGTAGCATCCCACCCCTGGTATCTATCTATCATCAAAAAATACTGTAATTTCCCCACTTGAGGGGAATCACATATCCACATACACAGTACATTTTTACATCCTGGCTGCTAAGTCAGCTAAACTATTGCCTCAAGCTTCAGAGAACTACAAAGCTGCTGATTTAAGGCATATAATGCACAAGTCCAACTCAAAATACTTTCTAGCTAGCCAGACCAAAAGTCCATCTCTTCCTTGAGAAGCAATCCTTTCCCCAAGGAAATATCCACTAGGCCACCAGCTATCTTTTGCCTTCCCACCTCTGGGCTAAAATCCTCAAAAGCCTTCCCCTTATCCGGGTAATACTAGGCTCAAAAAAGTAATTATTTATTCTAGGCAATCCAGAAATATCCTCAATTCCTTCAGTTCTACTACTATCATTAATCACATATCTTAAATATTTATCCCTCTTGCTACATACTGTAGTTCCTAACTCCTCTCTATTTTTTTTTACAAACAAACAATATTCCATAATATTTATTCCAAATGCACCGACATAAAAACATAAAAGGTGTAAAAAAAAACCCTCAGAAATAAAGCAACCATCTAATTCAGGTATTTTGAGTCACTGCTCTGAAATATATATTTGAATCAAACTAAAATCAAAATCACACTTCAGAGCAGGAAAGAAAGCATATTGGCATAGCTGCCACATTCAGCAATGCTCCTCCCTCACAGCAGAGAAAAGAAAAAAAAGTGTAAAACAGCAGCAGACAAGCCTCACCCCCTCTTTCCTGCTTCTTTCTTTCAAAACAAAAGTCCTTGCGTAAGGAGCTGACAGAAGGGGGGTAGAGGGAGGGAAAATATTTCAACTACACAAAAGTCTCCCCTCCCTTCTCTATTCCTCTTAGCAAAATAGTTTTCTCCCTTTCTCCCTCGCTCTCTAGCTTTATTAAATCACACATATTTCCCATAAATATCTTTCCCACCATGGGCTATTTATATACAACATTTGCCTTAACAACAACAACATTTATACAAAAGGAAATCTCTCTCTCTCTGGGGTGTCAGCACAAAGGTCTTGGTAACAACCTGCTTTGTGAGCCTCAGGGCTTATCACACACTCACGTTTGTACAGCAATCAGACTTTTCTTTTGAACCAATATCACATACATAAAGTTCATTTTTCCATTTAAACCAATCATCGTAATTATTTCAGGGAACTTTTCACAAGCCAATAAGCTCAATTTTTAAACAACAATTTGTGTACTATTATCATTAGAGGGTCACATCCTCCCAGAAGGTTTAGAAATAATTACACACAGACACTTCCATGCAAACATACCATTAAATCTCATTTCCAGACCTGGGAATCTATTTACCCAGTTATCCTTTGCATCTATATCTTTCCTTTGCACCCATAGCTCATTCTTCAAGCAGTGGGAAAGAGAGTGGCTTTAATCAAAAGGTGATTTTGGGTCCTAACTGTAATGCATGCAGAGTTAATCTGATTGGTTGTTGAAAATATGCAGAGTTCAATCTGATTGGTTGTTAAAGAGGCGGGAAATCTGAATACCGCCATTGGCTACAAGCCGCGGCAGCCGGCTGTATAAGCTGCCGAGACCAAGCCATTCTTGGCGTAGATCTGAGCTGTAGTCACTTATTAAAATGAGCTGAAGCATCGTCCTGTCTTCTTCCGAACTTAACACTGGCGACGAAGGTGGGATCGTAACGGATAAGAAGACAACGCAGAAGAAAGAAACAAGATGACTGGACTGAACACGCCACCAGCCCAGTTCGACCCAAAGAACGAAGACTGGGAGTCTTACGCAGATAGATTCCAAATGTTCTTAGAAGGAAATCATCTAGCTTCAATTTCTGAACAACGGAAAAGAGCGGTTTTCCTAACACACTGCGGTCCAGCAGTGTTCAAAATGGCAAAGGCTCTGGCTGCACCAGCAGACATGAAAGCGATGGCTTGGGCAGACTTGGAAAGGCTATTGCGGGCGCACTACACACCCCAAGTATCGTGCCTGATCCGCAGACATGAATTCTACCACCGCGATCAACAAGAAGAAGAAAGCATCAGTGACTTTGTGGCCAGTTTACTCAATCTTGGTGGTGCCTGTGAATTCATCACACTAGAAGAAGCCATGCACGATCGTTTTGTCTTGGGGCTTAAGGATCAGACGTTACAGAGTAAGCTACTCATGAAACCAAACATCACGTTAAAAGAAGCCATCTACGAGGCAATAGCAGCCGAGGCCATGAAAACCTCCGCAGCCACAATGAGGAAGATGAACAGAATAAACAACCACCCAGAAGGTGAAAAAACCACAACAACCCATTTTGACGAATTAGAGTCAGAATCAGAGTACAGCGGAGAAGAAGAAGAGATAAACAGACTCAGAATGGAGCGGAAATGGAATGCCCAGGGCTGGAAGAAGCGAGATTTCCATTGCTCAGGATGTGGAGGGAACCACCCCCGCACAGAATGCAGATTCCTGGAAGCCATTTGCCTCCGTTGCGAGAAGAAAGGGCACATCGTGAGAGTCTGCAAATCATCCAGAACTCCACCAAACAGAAGGAAGTTCAATCCAAATAACAAGGACAAAGAAGCAAAAACTGCCAACACAAGCGGGAAGAATGAAACACATCAAACTGTAACCATTGGTCATTCTTCTTCACTGAACAACCGGAAGGTGCATGTCAAGGTCTATATTGAAGGAAGACCGTGCCAGATGGAGGTCGACTCAGGATCATATCAATGGTGTCATGGGACACTATACAGAGACTCATTCCAGAGATCCAGAAGAACCAATTCAATAAGCAAGCACTAACCCTCAAAGATTACCAAGGGAACAAGATTCCAGTAATCGGAACAAGAAAATTCAACATGAAATTCAAGAATCACACTAAACTTCTACCATTGACCATCGTTGATAAAGACCGCCCAAGTCTTCTAGGACTGGAATGGTTCCAACCCCTGGGCATCGAAGTCACCGCAATCAACCATGTAAGTGCCTCAGAATGGGAAGAGTCATTGAAGAAAGAATTCCAAGAGGTCTTCAGCGACGGATTAGGCAAGTACTCGGGGACCCCTATTACTTTCAATTTAGACCCCAATGTACAACCAATCCGTTTAAAAGCCAGACGAGTGCCGTTTGCACTCAAAGCAAAAATCGATGAACAGTTAGACAAACTGATAGCTCAAGTGGTACTAGAGCCCACCGACCAATCCAGATGGGAAACACCCATAGTTACCCCTGTCAAACCTGATGGCTCTGTAAGAATTTGTGGGGACTATAAGGGGACATTGAACCATGCATTGCAACAGAGTGCATATCCGGTTCCAGTGGTACACCATTTATTACACTCCCTAGGTGGGGGTACTGTTTTCACTAAATTAGACCTTGCCCAGGCATACCAGCAGTTAACAGTAGACGATATGACTGCAGAGGCACAAACTATTGTGACCCATCGGGGTGCCTTTAAATGCAAAAGGTTGCAATTCGGAGTAAGTGTGGCACCAGGCATATTTCAAAGCCTTATGGAAAGATTATTACAAGGTTTAAAAGGGGTAGTACCATACTTTGATGACGTCTTAATCTCTGCTAAAAATGACACTCAGTTACGTGAGAGACTCAGAGAAGTACTGACCAGGTTCAAAAAAGCAGGACTAAGAGTCAAAAAAGAAAAATGTACACTAAGAACTGACAGAGTAGAATTTCTAGGTTACATGATTGACAGACACGGTATTCACCCCACAGAAACAAAAATTCAGGCAATCAAGGAAGCCCCCAGACCTAAATGCAAAGCTGACCTTCAAGCATTTCTGGGACTTATTAATTTCTACCATATGTTTTTTTTTTTTTTTTCAACAACTGCGGAACCCCTACATAGACTGCTCGATAAAAAAGCTACGTGGGTCTGGGGCAAAAGAGAAGAAGCAGCTTTTAACAGTATTAAGCGCCAAATCACATCTGATTGTGTATTAATACAGTTTAGTGAAAACTTGCCTGTGGTATTAACTTGTGATGCTTCCCCTTTTGGAGTGGGGGGAGTATTGAGCCACCTGCTATCGAGTGGAAGAGAAGCTCCCATTGTGTTCTACTCAAGAACATTAACAAAGGCAGAGAGAAACTATAGTCAGCTGGACAAGGAAATGCTGGCAATGGTAGCAGCTGTCAAGAAATTCCACGAATACGTTTATGGAAGAAAATTCACCATTGTCACCGATCACAAGCCTCTCCTCGGAATAGTGGCCGGCGATAAACCAACTCCTATCATCCTTTCACCCCAAATGATGAGGTGGACCGAATGCCTCACGGCCTACTCGTACAGACTCACTGAGCCGCTGCCCATTGCCTATGAACACTGAAGATCCAGCACCTGAGACCTACACCTTTTTCTGGTAGTGGCTCAACTACCTGTAGATGCTGCTGAAATTGCAAGAGAAACTGCTAAAGACAGTTTATTGGCACCTGTTGTCGATTGGATAAAGAAGGGTTGGTCACAACAAGGAATAATGGACATCTGCAAACCTTTTAAGTCCAGACAAACTGAACTATCTGTGTTAAAGGGGTGTATTCTATGGGGTAATCGAGTGGTTATTCCTGCAAAGTTACAGAAGAAAGTATTAACTATGTTACATGAGGGGCACCCAGGAATTGTCAGTATGAAGGGGTTGGCTAGGAGCTATGTTTGGTGGCTGGGAATTGACAAAATGGTTGAAAACTGGGTTGCTGGCTGTACGAATTGTCAGGTACTGAGACCCACACCGCCCATTGCCCCTAAACAGGAATGGGAATGTCCTAGGGGACCATGGTCTAGAATTCATATTGATTTTGCTGGGCCATCTAAAGGCCATACCTTTCTTATTGTAGTAGATGCATATTCCAGATGGCTCAAGGTCATTCCCATGTCATCCACCACTGCAGAAGCTGTTATCAAACAGCTCAGGAAACTTTTTGTAACCCACCGGTTGCCCGATGTGGTTGTGTCCGACAATGGTCCCCAATTTACTGCCACCCTTTTTGAATCATACTTAGCACAGCAGGGCATAAGGCATGCCCTCACAGCCCCTGGGCAACCCTCCACTAACGGCCAGGCTGAACGTATGGTTCGGTTTACTAAAGAGAAACTTCAACAGTTGGGTCCAGGGGATATTACTGAGAAAGTAGACAAACTGCTCAGTATCCAACACATTACCCCCAACCCCTCCACTAATTTAAGCCCTGCAAAGCTATTAATGGGCAGAAAACTAAGGTCAACCCTTGACTGCCTTCATCCCACTTACACACCCGAAAAACCTGTAGATTCTAGTAGCAATACTCGCAATTTTCAAATAGGGGATCGAGTTTATGCTAAGAACCTTGTGGGTGAGCCTTTATGGATTCCTGCGGAAATTACCCAGGTAACAGGACCCAGGTCTTACAGGGTACAAACAGAGGACGGGGACACTTGGAAAAGACATATAGACCAATTGAGGTCCAGGAAATCCCTCGAAACTTGTCCTGGCACGTTTAAGGACTCTTTTCGCACAACTCAAGCCTTGGGGGAAGGGGGAAACCTTTTGAATAAGGAACAAGTAATAGTCAACCCCCTTTTTAACGGAATAACACAACAAGAGCCATCCCAAGCCCTAACACAATCACAACAAATGCTAACTCCTGTAGAAGGTAGCACAAATTCACCTATGCAAGGGGATGCCAATGGGCTGGGAGTGGACTGGGAGGAGAGACCAGGTTGGAGTAACAGAGCTGAATCAACCGGCCAAAGGACTCCAAATGAGGGGACTCCAATAACTAACATTCCTTCAAAGCAAAGAGAAATTCCTAGAACACCTGAACCACGCAGGTCCAAACGTAACCGTAAGAGCCCCACCTATTTACAAGAGTACATTAGATAGATGGGGTTTGAGTATGGGCTGGACCAGGTGGGAAGGGGTGTAATGTATGCAGAGTTAATCTGATTGGTTGTTGAAAATATGCAGAGTTCAATCTGATTGGTTGTTAAAGAGGGGCCTTGGTGGCTCAGGCTGTTAAATGCCTGCATTTAAGTTCCAGCTGTCTACAATTACTGTAGGCTCGAATCCCACCAGGCTCAAGGTTGACTCAGCCTTCCATCCTCTCGGGGTAGGTAAATTGAGGACCCAAGATTGTTGGGGGCAATAAGCTGACTTTGTAAAAATGCTGCTTAGTAATAAGCAGGCATATACAACGGAATGAAGGCTATTGCTGAGCACACTGGGTTG
Source organism: Naja naja (assembly GCA_009733165.1). Lineage (NCBI taxonomy): Eukaryota > Metazoa > Chordata > Lepidosauria > Squamata > Elapidae > Naja > Naja naja. The sequence goes on along the minus strand of SOZL01000005.1, from coordinate 52,779 downwards.
TATCCAAAATTGTAAGTCCCCTGAGTCTTCGGAGAAGGGCGGCATATAAATGTAATAAAAAATAAAAAATAAAATAAATAAAATAAATAAAGAGGCGGGAAATCTGAATACCGCCATTGGCTACAAGCCGCGGCAGCCGGCTATATAAGCTGCCGAGACCAAGCCATTCTTGGCGTAGATCTGAGCTGTAGTCACTTATTAAAATGAGCTGAAGCACTTCGCGTCCTGTCTTCTTCCGAACTTAACACTAACCACTACCCATTTTCCACAGCTCCAAATTCAAACCAATAACATATCACAATCATTTCAATACCATTCACTTCACACTATTATTATAAATATACTTCTAGGAAGGTTTAACAGAAATCACAACACATTAATCAAAGGCAAATTATCTATGTCTTCCCATTTAGACAGGCTTTTACATGTCATACTAGAATCCAACATAACACAAACACAAGCAATAGAACATACAGTAATGATACCAGAGTCTTGGATTTTAAAAGAGCTGATTTTAATAAACTCAGAGAGAACTTGGGAAAGATTCCATGGATGAAAATCCTAAAGGGGAAAACAATTCAAGATTCTTGGGAAACTCTAAAAAATATGATCATAGAAGCCCAGACCAGCACAATACCACTGGGAAAGAAAAACAAGAAATCCAAGAAGAAACCAGCATGGCTGCACAAAGATCTCTCTGGTAAATTGAAAGAAAAAAAGGACAAGTACAAAAAATGGAAAGAGGGACATATAACTAAGGCAGAATATCAGCAGATAGCCAGAATCTGCAAAGACAAAGTCAAGATAGCAAAGGCTTAGAAGGAACAAAGACTTGCAACAAAAGTCAAAGATAATAAAAAAAGTTTCTTCCAACATATAAATAACAAGAAAAAAATCAAGGAAACAGTCGGTCCACTAAAGAGAGAAGACGGCAAGGAAGTAACAGGCAACAGAGAGAAAGCAGAACTGCTTAACTCATTCTTTGCATCTGTTAATAATTTCCAATGCATCTAGCCAAAATTAACTTCCAAATATCTGTGATCAGAGTAATCCTTTTATTGTAGAAATATAAACTTACATTATGTCTATGTTCTCTCTTAGCTACATCATTCTTTCAGGAGAGAGACGAGAGAGAGACCAAAACCAAGGGTAAGTACCTTTTATACCTTGTGGGAGGGGAATGTGCAGTGATGCATCATGGGACATGTAGGCTTAACATAAGGGACAGCAATGGCAATGTTTTCCTATATGACTAAAGCAGTTTGGCTTTTTACCTTAACAATTCCCCTTCTAAAGTCGAACTGATTTATCATTGAGTGAATATTAATATTGATCTCATCAATCAATGCCCTTGTGCACCACTCGGAGGCTTCAGCTGGTGCAGAATGCGGCTGCTGGTTGTGATGGGAGCCTCCCGATACTCCCATGTTACACCCTCCTGCGTGGCTTGCATTGGCTTCCGTTGCCCTCCGGTGAGGTTCAAGGTTTTGGTTTTAACATTCAAAGTCCTACATGGCATGGGTCCAGGATATTTACGAGAACGACTTCTCCCAGCCTCAAATACCAGCCGCCGGCACGGTCGCACAGGCGGGTCTCCTCGGCTGCCCTCCGCGACTCAATGTCGCTTTGGCGGGGACCCGGGAGGGCCTATTCTGTGGCGGCTCCCACTCTATGGAATCTTCTTCCGCTGGAGCTCTGGCTGGCTCCCGATCTCCGCACCTTCCGCCACGAGCTAAAAACCTGGCTGTTTTTACAATCTGGGCAGTGTTGACCCTTGGGGTTGTTTACGTAATTTTGGGGTTTTAATAATAATACTAATATTAATTCGGCTTTAATTTAATATATTTTTAAGTAACTTATTGTTGTATTCTATTTTAGTTGTGAGCTGCCCCGAGTCCCTCAGGAGAGGGGGCGGCATATAAGTCGAATTAATAAATAAATAAATAAATAATACATCATTTATGTATTTATACACAGTTTCTTTGTCAAGTATGAATGTTGATTTGAGGGAAGGGGTTTGGTCAAAATATCTGCAGTTTGTTCCTTAGTCTCACAGTGTACTGCTTTTATGAATCCAATTTCTGACAACTGTCTCACATGCTTGTACTTAATGTCGATGTGCCTCGATCTGTGGCCTACAGCATCGGCCTTGGATATATCTATTGCTGCTTTGTTGTCCTCCTGTATGATTAAGAGGTATGAAGGTTCCTTCCAAATATCCATTACTAAATCATCGAACCAAATTAAGTTATTTGTGGCCTTTGATAAGCAAACAAATTTGGCTTCTGTAGTTGAAGTTGATACAAGTTTTTGTTTTCCGGTATACCAATGGATAGGACTATCATTTAGAAAAATGACATACCCTGAAGTACTTTTTCGTGTTTTGACATCTCCGGCCCAATCCACATCTGTGTAACATGAAAGTTTGGGGGTGCTCGATGTATTTGGGTTAAGTGACAAAACTGCATCTGCGGTGTGTTTCAGATATCTCAATAACCTTTTGATTGCATTCCAGTGGTACATTTTTGGGTTATTTACGTGTCTTGAGAGTAAGTTGACTGGTAGTGCTATGTCCGGTCTAGTCCAATTGGCTATATAAAGTAGCGAACCAATTGTAGATCAATAAAATGTATTGTCCTTAAATAACTCATCATCATTAAACATGTTTTTTAGGAAGTCAGTCTGCATGGGGGTATCTGATGGTTTGGCATCAGACATATTGCATTTCTCCAGTAATTCTAATATCTTTTTGTTTTGTGACAGTATGAAACCATTTTGTGATTCGGTAATCTGAACTCCTAAATATTTATCGATTTTTCCCAAAGATTTCAATGAAAAATGTTTTTGAAATCTTTTGACGAATTGGTCACATTTAAATTTACTTTTACCTATGTACAATATATCGTCAACGTAGACAAGTACTTTTTCACATATACCTTGTTCCCTTTTAATGAATACACATTTGTCAGCTGATGTGGCGGTGAAACCTATTAGCCTTAAAGTTTTGGAAAGACAATCATACCATCTCTTACCTGATTGTCGCAGACCATGGAGACTTTTATTGAGCAGCCAGGTTTTCCCTTCATTACAGTCAATCCCTGGTGGTGCTCTGACATATAATTCCTTATCTAGCGGTGCGTGTAGGTATGCTGTTTGTACATCGAATTGATACATGTGTTCATTTAGAACTGAGGCAATGATTAAGGCTGTTTTAACACTCTCTGCCCTAACTGCATATGTCTATGTAATCGTCTGGAAACTTTTGTGAGAAACCTTGTGCCACCAGTCTTGCTTTGTATAGATTCTTGTTATTATTTATTTTTATTTATTAATTGGATTTCTAAGCTGCCCCATCTCACTAAGGACTTGGGGCGGCGTACAACCATAAAAACAATACAAAATATACAATTAAAAAGACATTAAATAGGAAACCCAATTTATAATCAAAACAATAAAAAACACTAAAAACAATTGTTAAAACTCCCATCCTCCCATCAGTCCAGGTCAGCGAGTTGGAACAACCATGTTTTTAGGCCCCGATGGAAAGAGCGGAGGTCAGGGGCCACCCGAAGCTGCAGGGGCAGTTGGTTCCATAGGGTGGGTGCTCCCACAGAGAAGGCCCTACCCCTAGGGGTCACCAGCCGACATTGTCTGGCTGACAGAACCCCAAGGAGGCCCTGTCTGTGAGAGCACACAGGACGATGGGAAACAGTTGCTGGCAGCAGGGTCTCCCGTAAATATCCCGGTCCTAAGCCATGAAAGGCTTTATAGGTCAAAACCAGCACCTTGAATCTCACCCAGAGGGCAACTGGTAACCAGTGCAGCTCACGCAGGAGGGGTGTAACATGGGAGTATCAGGATCCTCCCATCACAACCCGCGCTGCCGCATTCTGGACAAGTTGAAGCCTCCAGGTGGTCCTCAAGGGCAGCCCCATGTAAACAGCATTGCAGTAGTCCAGACGGGAAGTGACAAGCACATGAGTGACCATACATAGAGCATCTTGATCCAGGTAGGGGCGCAACTGGCGCACCAGACAAACCTGGGCAAATGCCTCCCTGGCCACGGCTCCCACCTGCTCCTCCAAACTGAGCCGTGCATCCAAGAGGACACCGAAGTTGCACGCCCTATCTACGGGGGGGCAACACCTCTCCCCCTATAGTTAATGATGGAATATCCTGGACAACTTGAGATGCCGGTACATATAGCCACTCAGTCTTGGCCGGGTTGAGTCGGAGCCTGTTCCTCCCCATCCAGACCCGCACCGCCTCCAGGCACTGGGACATCACATCGAGGGCATCACTGGGTTGGTTTGGGGTGGAGATGAAAAGCTGGCTATCATCAGCGTACTGATACTTCACCCCAAAACCACGGATGATCTCACCCAGCGGCTTCATATACATGTTGAACAGGAGGGGCAAGAGAACCGACCCCTGAGGCACCCCACAAAGGAGGGGCCTTGGGGCCGATCCCTGCCCCCCTGCCAACACCATCTGTGTATGGCCCAAGAGGTAGGAGGAGAACCATCACAAAATGGTGCCCCCCACTCCCAACCCCTCGAGGCGTCGCAGTAGGATACCATGGTCGATGGTATCAAAAGCCGCTGAGAGATCTAATAGGACCAGGACAGAGGAATGACCCCTGTCCTGTGCCCTCCAGAGATCATCCACCAGCGCGACCAATGCCGTCTCTGTGCTGTAACCGGGCCTGAAGCCCGATTGGTGCGGGTCTAGATAGTCGGTTTCTTCCAGGAACACTGGGAGCTGCTTGGCTACCACGCTCTCAACAACCTTCGCCACAAAGCGAAGGTTGGAGACAGGACAAAAGTTGTTTAAATTAGCTGGGTCCAAGGCAGGCTTCTTGAGGAGGGGCTTCACCACCGCCTCTTTCAAGGCGGGGGGAAGACTCCCTCACTCAAAGAAGCATTTATTACTGCCTGGAGCCAGCCTCGTGTAACCTCCCGGGTGGCATACACCAGCCAGGAGGGAAACGGGTCCAGTAAACATGTGGCAACGCTCAGCTTCCCCATGATCCTGTCCACCTCCTCTAAAATCACAGGGTCAAACTCCTCCCAGATGAAATCCCTCAAACCCGCCATATCACTCCCGCTGGACTCTGACCAGTCAGAGTCCAGAATGGCCTGCATCTGAGCGATCTTGTCTGTCAGATGCTGACTAAACTCCTCGGCTTGTCCCTGAAGAGGGTCCTCTCCCTCCTCTGGTTAAGGAGGGAGCAGGTGACCCTGAACAGGGCGGCCAGGCGATTATCTACAGACCCGATGAGGGAGGAGAAGCACGCTTCGCCTCCCTCATCGCTGCAAGATAAGACCTAACATAGGCTCTTAACTGCGATTGGTCAGATTCAGACTTGCTGGACCTCCAACAGCTCTCTAGGCCTCTCTTCCGATGCTTCATCTCCCGGAGCTCCACGGAAAACCAGGGAGCCAGCCGGGATCTGCACCGGGTGAGAGGCCACAAAGGAATGACCCAGTCAAGCGCCCCAGTGGCAGCTGTCTGCCAGGCATCCACCAGGGTCTCAACTGAGCTGTGGGCAAGAGAGGTCGGGATTAACCCAAGCGCTGTCTGAAACCTCTCTGGGTCCATTAGGCGCCTGGGGCGGAACCATCTCACCGGTTCCACCTCCCAGCAGCGAGGGGTGGCATTCTGGAAGGTCAGCCGCAGGAGGGAATGATCGGTCCATGGCAGGGGATGAACAGTCGGAGATCCCCCACCCAGATCATTACACCACTGTCCCGAGATAAAAACAAGGTCGGGTGTGTGTCCCCCCTCATGGGTGGGGCCCTGTATTATTTGAGCCATGTCCATACTATTTGTAGTATGTGTGTGAAGTTGTGTTTCTTCCTGATCAGTTTTGAACGTATCTTTGCCAATTATTATTTCATTTGAATGTATCTTACTCCAGTTTGTGTTTTCGTGGAAATTTGGCAGTATTGATGTGATTATCTTGTGATTACTGTCCATGAATCTGTAAGCTTTGGTTTTTGGTTCATAACCAACAAATTTGAGTTTTTTTGATACCTTATCTCCCTTTCGTCTGAGTTGCTTGGGTATGTGTACGTTGGCAATTACCCCCAAAACATGAAGATGTGCTAATGTGGGCTTCTGATTATACATTATTTCGTATGGGGTTTTCTGTACCACACTTGACCATATTCTATTAAGAGTATAGTTTGAATATAAGATGGCCTCTCCCCAGTATGAAAAATTTAATCCGGCATCTTCTAATATGCATCTAACCATAGTCTGTAATACACCATTCCTGTGTTCCGCCACACCATTTTGAAAAGCAGAAAATGGCAAAGTCGTAAAATGTATTAAACCATGTTTATTAATCCAGTCACTGAATTCTTTGGAAAGAAATTCAGAACCGCGGTCTGTCATGATCTATTTGATTTTAATGTTATGTTGGGTTTCTACTCTCTTATAGAATTCTTTGAACTTGGTGAATGTTTCCCCCTTGTGTTTGAGGGTGTATACGAAACTGTATCTACTATGGTCGTCGACAATTGTGAGGAAATATTTTTTGTGGCCAATAGAGGGCTTCAAGGGGCCTACTAGATCCATGTGCACCAACTGAAAAATGTGTGTGGTGATCCTTTCTGATTTTTTTGGTCGGGGTTTTTCTTTTGACTTTGAACTCTTACAAATGGAACACTCTAAATAATTTTCACAATTGTTTACTTTGAGTCCCTCAGAACAATTCAACATCTTTTTAGAAATGGGAAAACCAATATGTCCCAACTTCCTATGCAAGATATGTGCACAATTATTATGCAAAGGTTTACCAATTGAAATATGCTTTGAGTCATTCGTCTCAGTTACAACATTTTCAACCCTTACATCGTTAACATCATTAGCACTTTCCACTTCTATTTCCCCATCACTTGTGTCACTGTCGGCATTATCATCCTTTCCCCTTCTTTCTCCCCATTCTTAACACCATCATTTGAGAAATTGGTGATGACTTGTGCGGTGGTATTTATGGTGGGTATAAAATAAGGTAGCCCACTGGTCACTATAACATTCTCCACCTCCTTGCCATCATTGGTAAGTTGAACAGTGCCGTCCTTAAACAACACCTCGATTTTGGTACCTTTGCTTAGTTTAATTGTAGCTAGGACATTATATGGTATTTCAGGTATGAAAAGAACTTCCTTGATTTTCCCAAGACCTGGGATGTGGACATCCCCCTTCCCAACCACCTGCATGAATTTTTGGTTGGCAACTTTAATGTTAAACGACACCTCGTCTAAAGAGGTGAACAGCTCTCTATTGCAAGATGTGTGTATTGTTGCCCCGGAGTCGATTTTTTTTTTAATTACATTTATATGCCGCCCTTCTCCGAAGACTCAGAGCGGCTTACAATTTTTGGAGCACAACCCAATGCGCTCAGCAATAGCCTTCATTCCATTGTATATGCCTGCTTATTACTAGGCAGGCATGTTGATTGACCAACATTGTTCCCTTATGTTTACACCAAGATTCAGTTCTACGTCCCTGACCCCATCCACGGATTCAGTGTCAAACCCATTGTTCTCCCAACTGCATCCCCTCCTGAAGCAATGAAGACCAGCAGTCAAAGTTGGAATAGAATTGCTTGCTTTATTCAGTCAGCCTTTCCTCTATATATATATACATCTTAAACAATACATTTGCTATCACTGGTTAAATTGTACACGTACACAAGTTATTGGATATACTACATTACTGCTTGCTTCAGCAGTTAGTTAAGGATTAATATACATTCCAGTTCCAAAGTTCCTCCATATGCTCAGTTCTTATCTTATTTTCCTAAAGCAACTTCTTTCATCTTCCAGCGGCATTGTGTCTGCAGGAATACTCCTTATCTGAGGTTTGCCATCCAAGTCAAGGGCATTCCTGCACGTATAATGCCTACATGTCCTCCCTTTTTATATTATTGTTAGGAAAGAGAGATTTATGGATATATCGCAATTGGAGAGGATGAAGAGAAACTGGAACGGGAGGAAACAAGGTTATTAAAGAAGGAATACTTGGAATAAAACAGCAACAGGCAATTAAAACCACCAGAACAATAATTGCATAGAAAAACAATTGTTTTAACCAAGTCCAATCTGGTAACCAATTAGTAAGCCAGTCAAATGGAGAAAGGGCTGCATGAACATTATTCTGAAAATAGGATTGTAATTTTGCGACTTCATCTTCAATTGTTTTATTTAGAGAATGAAAATGGACTGCACAGCCACGTTGCCCTACCAGTTAAAAAAAACCCGCTTGACAGGCTAACAAATAATCTATAGCAAATCGCTGCTGAAGCATATCCTGATTCAAATCTTCTATTTCATGCTGCAGGTCATGAACAATAGCAGCAGTAGCATTAATAGACTTTTCTAAACGACATGTCAATCCTAGAATGGAATGACGATTTTCATGAGCAGTAATTCCAGGATATCCACCCAAGGTTATAAGGCCTGTCACCACACCTGCTAATGCTCAGCCAAAGGTAGAGCCCGAAGATAGCTGTACATCTATAATTACTTCATCACTATAGGAAGGTCCCATAGGAGAACGCCGAGCACGAGAGGGGGAGGAATTTCCTACTTGAACAGGCAAAGAGAGGTACCCCAAAGCTGCACATTGATAATTTTGAGGGTGTACATTGGTAGCATATTTATCAAAGAAAAACCACATATTGGGAAATTTTAGTTGCCAGCCGGCACATATTGATCCGGTATTGGATTGATCAGTTATATTAAAAATAGGAAAGTCATCGGGATACATTTCAGGAACTAAATTTGGCCCAGATAAGGAAGAATTAAAAGTGCCCCATAACCAGTAATATTTAGAACAATAAGTATAATTCCCTAACTTGTTTAAAATCCTTTTTGCTTTATTGTTATCATTCCAGCTATTTAACCAAGTATGCTTAGCATGGCAACAAAAGCATATCCCTTTAGTAAAGTGAGTAATCTTTAGGTAGCACCAGTGGGTGTTGTTTAACTGAGTTGGAGGCTTGGAAAATATCCACAAGTTCTGAATATTTTGCAACTGAGATACGACAAAGGAAGTGGAAGCAATGAGATTGGGCACAAAAGACACCTGCCCCAAAGCCATTGGAGGCTCATAATATAGAGTCACATCAGTTCCATGAACCATAAACATGTATTGAGCATGACGAACCCACAGATTGGGGCTGACATGCATCGTGTGATCGGCATCAGAGGCTCCTATAACTCCAACATTCATGACAAAGAAAATACAAAACAAGATAGCAACAGAATTAGCTGTAATGATAGAAAAGACAGCTGCAACCAAATTCTCTGGAGTCTGTGGAAGAGAAGCTTGGTTCAACTGCTTCTGTGCTTGATAGGTGGTAGCTTTAACTTGTCCCCAGGTTATGGGTGGTGGGCGTTCAGATTTAGGCTTTGGGAGGCGCACCTCCATTTTCAGGTGCAGATTGAAATTGGGGATTGGATTGTGCAGACCCTGGTGCCACGCCATGATAAGGTCGAATGCAATGCGCAGGTATCCAGATAGCTTGCCGATTATGCGGAACTTCCACTGTGGCATAGCCACGACCCCAAGTAATTAACCGAGCTGGACCCTTCCACTCGGGATCCGGAGCTTGACGGTATTTAACCCAAGGCTTTTCCAGTGGCACCTCTGCACGAAAATGTAAATTAACTGGTGGTTCTGTAAAGGAATCTGAGACAATTAAATAGTTCCAAGTAAACAACATAACAGAAAGCAAGTTTTGGATTTTCCGCAAATGATAAGGTCCTGGTTCATCTCTTAATTGTTTTTGAAGCAAAATCTTGAATGTGCGATGAGCTTGCTCAACAATTGCCTGTCCTTGAGAATTGTATGGAATACCATGCGTTAACTTAATATCCCATTGCTGACAGAAAAGGGCAAAGTCCTTGCTAATATAAGCAGGGCCATTGTCAGTTTTTAACTGTGATGGACGGCCCATGGTTGCAAAGGAAGAAAGACAATGCGCAATAACATCCTGAGCTCGCTCATGATGAGAAGCAGTTACCCATAAAAAATGCAAATAAGTATCTATGGAAACATGCAGGTAAGTATATGGTTTAAAGGTTGTAAATTGAGTGACATCCATTTGCCAAATTTGATTGGCTTGAGTCCCACGGGGGTTAACCCCTACAGGAAAAGGAACAGCAATCTGCTGACAAGCAGGACACATATGCACCATATCGCATGCCTGTGTGAGGGGAATCTTAAATTGTTTTACAAGGGATTTTGCAGTTTGATGAAAATAAGAATGACTCAAGACTGGCTCAGAAAACAAAGAGGTCACTTCTTTAAGGGATTGATCTGCTCTATGATTCCCTTCTGTAAGGGCATTATCAAAAGGTGTATGACTTCTGATATGCTCAATGTATATTGGATGAGATCGCTCTTCCAACCTATTTTTCAAAGACAAAAACAGTGCTAACAAATTAACATCCAAATGCAGAGCACAATACGAGTAGGGAAGTGACTGCATTGCTAAGTACACATATTGAGTGTCCACTATAAGATTAATTGGTTGATCAGAGAACAGTTGCAAAGCTAACACCATGAGCCGCCAGCTCAGCTTGCTGAGCTGAAATTTGTTGAGAATATATTTAGAATGCCACTGCTATTGATCTTGCCAAACTACAACACCATGTGTGGGTGATCTGTCAGTAAAAACTGTAAGAGCATGAGCCAGAGGGATTCGCTCAAAAATAGGAGAAAAAGGAGGACTTAGGGTAGTGGTGACTACTATCCTAGGATCCCTGGGCAAAGAATAAAACAATTGTCCTACATACTGGGCAAAAGCTATCTGATAAGAGTCTGAAAGCATCATTAAATGGTCATGCTCTAATTTAGTGCGAGTAAAGGCTATGCCAACCAAATCTTGTCCACTAAGGGCTAATGATAGTTTTCGTCCCTTGATTATCAAATCTTCTAAAGCTGCTTGATAGGGATAAATATTACGAGGGGAAGTGGCTGACAGATTAATCCATTCATGTATATTTATTCTTTTATCTGAAACCGAGGTGTATAAGCACCCAGTAGGAAGTGGGGAAGTGGGGAGTATAGCCAAATTCAAATTTATAAGAGAGGAAGCTATCTTGTCCACATATTTCCCTTTCAACTTTTGCATGATAGCATGGAGACAGGATCACTGAAATTCTGTTAGGGTCACCGCATCCCCTGGCCGTTGTGAGCCTTTCAAGGACTGAAATAGGGGTAACATATCTCCTGTGGTGATGCAAAAAAATGGCCATGCCCAGTTGATGACACCTAATAGCTTTTGCCATTGCGCTAACGTGTATGTCTTCTGGATTTGCAAATTAGATAAGACCGGAATGGAAGATCCCTTCAATAGCTTATGTCCCAAGTACAAATATGGTTCCACTCTTTGTACCTTTTCCGTCGTTATATACAATCCATGTTTAGCAACAATTTCTTGTAATTCTTGTAGTAGTTGGGATTCCTCAAAATCTACCCCAGCAACTAATATATCATCCATATAGTGGTAAACAATATAAGAAGGGAACTTATCTCTAAAAGGTTGAAGGGCGTTATCCACAAGATGTTGACACAGCGTAGGGGAGTTAAGCATGCCTTGCGGCAAAACCCACCATTGATAACGTCTAGTTGGCATACTATTATTCAATACTGGCACAGTAAATGCAAATTTCTCCTTATCCTGGGGTTGTAATGGAATTGCAAAAAAACCAGTCTTTTAAATCAACCACTAAAATGTTATAAAAATTAGGAATTAAATTTGGATTTGGAAGTCCGCATTGCAATGGGCCCATTGGTTGAATACATTTATTGATTTCCCTCAAAACCTGTAAGAATATCCACCTCCCACTTTTCTTTTTAATTACAAAGACAGGAGTATTCCAGCGGCTAGTAGAGGGCTCAATATGACCAGCGGAAAGCTGCTCTTGTACAAGTTGATGCAGAGCAGCTAATTTTTCAGTAGAAAGAGGCCATTGCTCTACCCATAAGGGAGTAGTACAGAGCCATTTAAGCGGGAGAGCCATCCTCTAAAAACAAATGGGCATTCAAGAGGGTGAGAATATCATGACCCCAAATATTAGTATGAATATCCAAAATATAAGGTTTCAGAGAGAAAGACTTACCCGCAGCAGTTGATATATCAATATCCCGAACATTCTGCCAAGCAGCTGTGGAGCCACCTATACCCCACAAGGATGAAACAGCCTGCTTAGGCCATTGAACTTGCCACTGCAAAGAGGAGATGACAGTAACATCGGCTCCAGTGTCTAATAATCCTTGAAAAGGCTGCTTATTAAGATACAAAGTTAAAGAAGGACGGCTCGAGGTCAATTGTTTTAACAACCTGACAGAAGGGGAAGTGGAACCAAAACCAGCATTACCACGCTCCCCTATACCTGGCGATGGAATGTCACAAGGAATGAGAAGTAATTGAGCAATAGAGGAATATTGAGGAAGCAGTTGGGGCAAAGTAACCCATACCTGTATCATTAAGGTACCAGTATAATCAGAATCTATAACACCAGGGACCACAAAACGCCCCTGCTTATGAGCAGAAGACCTGAGCAAAATCAAACCAACAAGGCCCGAAGGAAGAGGACCCTTGTATTGAGAAGGTACAATTTTTACCTCCAGGGGAAACTTAAATTCCACTGAGGCTTGAGTAATTAAATCGATCCCAGCACTACCGGCTGTGGCTGGGGATGCATGGGAGAGGTCAGTAGTGGGGGGGTCATGAATACAGGCTAGGCACGCTTTTGATTCTGGGTGGGTGCCACACCCATTGACAAGTTTCCCGAACAAAATCTACACTGGTTGGCCCAATGAAAGCCCTTTTTACAAATAGGGCATTTTTTAGAAGGACAATTTTGTGAAGTAGAAGGCGTGGAACGGCAGTCCTTTTGAAAATGCCCCGGTTTGCTACACTTAAAACAATTACCAGTAGGGCGTTGCCCCTTCTGAATGGCTGCTGCCAACAAATGCATCTTGTACGTTTGAGAACCAATGTCTTGGCATATCCGAAGCATATCAGCTAAAGTATAACGCTCCGTTGCCTTTAAAGGTTGCAAAGCTCTTTTGCAATCAGCATTGGCATTTTCTATAGCCAGCTGACGAAGAAGTTCACCAGTGGCTTATTTATTTTATTTATTTATTAATTTGACTTGTATGCGGCCCCCTCTCCCTAAAGGACTCGCGGCGGCTCACAGATAAAAACAGAACAATAAATTAAGTTAGCTAAAATAGAATTAAATTACAACAAGCCAAATTGACTAAAACCCATTAATAAAATTTAAAATTAAAAAAACCCATTCCCCAAGGAGTCAGCACAGCCCAGCCTGTTCAAACAACCAGGTTTTTAGGTCGTGTCGGAAGGTGCGGAGGTCAGGGGCCAGGCGGAGCCCCAGAGGTAGTTGGTTCCACAGTGTGGGAGCCGCTACAGAGTAGGTCCTTCCCCAGGATACCGCCAAACGACACTGGGTCGCAGACGGCACCCCGAGGAGTCCCTGCCTGTGTGCTCGTACAGGGCGGTTGGTATTCAATGCCGGCAGTAGACACTCCCGTAAATAACCCGGACCCATGTCTCGTAGGACTTTGAATGTCAGTACCAGAACCTTGAATCTCATCCGGAGGGCAACCGGTAGCCAATGCAGCTCACGCAGGAGGGGTGTAACATGGGAGTACCGGGAAGCTCCCATCACAACCCGCGCAGCCGCATTCTGCACCAGCTGAAGCCTCCGGATGGTATGCAAGGGCAGTCCTAAATAGAGAGCATTGCAGTAGTCAACCTGGGAGGTAACAAGTGCCTGAGTGACTGTGCGCAGGGCATCTCGGTCTAGATATGGGCACAGCTGGTGAACCAGCCGAACCTGGGCAAATGCCCCCCTGACCACGGCTCTCACCTGCTCCTCCAACCTGAGCCGTGAGTCCAGGAGTACCCCCAGGTTCCGTGCCCTATCCACGGGGGGTAACACCTCTCCCCCCATGACCAAAGGTGGAATCTCCTGGCTGGACCGAGATGTCAGTATGCACAACCACTCTGTCTTGGCCGGATTGAGCTGAAGCATGTTCCTGTCCATCCAGATCCGAACTGCATCCAGACAACGGGATACCACGGAGAGGGCATCACTGATGTGGCCCGGGGTGGAGATGTATAACTGCGTATCATCAGCGTACTGATGATACTTCACCCCAAAGCCATGGATGATCTTGCCCAGCGGCTTCATATAGATGTTGAACAAGAGGGGCAAGAGGACCAACCCCTGGGGGACCCCACAAGTGAGAGCCCTTGGAGTCGACCTCTGCCCCCCTGCCAACACCGATTGTGAGCGTCCCGAGAGGTAGGAGGAGAACCACTGTAACACAGTGCCTCCCACTCCCAACCCCCCGAGACGCCGCAACAGGATACCATGGTCGATGGTATCGAAAGCTGCTGAGAGATCTAACAGGACCAGGACAGAGGAGAATCCCCTGTCCTGAGCCTTCAGGAGATCATCAACCAGCACGACCAATGCCGTCTCCGTTCTATACCCGGGTCGGAAGCCCGATTGGTACGGATCCAGGTAGTCTGCTTCCTCCAGGAAAAGCGGAAACTGCTGAGCCACCACACTCTCGACAACCTTCGCTAAAAAGCGAAGGTTGGAGACTGAACGGAAGTTGTTCAATTCAGCTGGGTCCAGGGCAGGCTTCTTCAGGAGGGGCCACACCATCGCCTCTTTCAAGGCAGCAGGGAAGGCACCCTCCCTTAATGAAGCGTTGACCACTGCCCGGAGCCAGCTGCACATGACCTCCCTGGAGGCATAAACCAACCAGGAAGGGCACGGGTCCAACAAACATGTGGTGGAACTCAGTTGTCGCATAATCCTGTCCACTTCATCCTCAGAAACAGGATCGAACTTAGTCCAGATGACATTGGCCAGACCACTTGCACCCCCAGGGTCAGGACCCTGCACATTAGAGTTCAGCCCTTCCCGGATCCGAGCGATCTTATCCTGCAGGTATTGACCAAATTCCTCAGCTCTGCCCCGCAAGGGATCCACCGCTACCCCCGGCTGTAGGAGGGAGCGCGTGACCCCAAACAGGGTGGCTGGGCGGTTACCTGCAGATGCTATGAGAGCGGAGAAGTAAGCCCTCCTCACCACTTTCACAGCTACCAGGTAAATCCTGATATAGCCTCTTAGCTGGGCTCAGTCAGAGCTGGAGCGGGTCGACCTCCATCTGCTCTCTAAGCCTCTTCTCCAGCGCTTCATCTCCCGGAGCTCCCCGGTATACCAGGGGGCCACCCTGGATCTGCGCCGGATAAGGGGACACATGGGGACAACTCTGTTGAGGGCCCCCGCCGCCGCCTGCTGCCAGGTGGCTGTCAGGGCCTCGGCAAAGCTGTGGGCCAAGAATGTGGGAAAAAACCCAGTTCCGCCTGGAACCTCTCTGGGTCCATTAGGCACCTGGGGTGGAACCATCTAGGTGGCTCCTCATCCCAGCAGTGTGGGGCAGCTTGACGGAAAACCAGCCGCAGGAGATAATGATCTGACCATGGGTCGGGATGGAGAGTAAGATCACCATCCCCCAGACCATTACGCCACTGCTCTGAGACAAAAACCAGGTCGAGCGTGTTGCCCCCCTCATGAGTCGGGCCGTCGATCACCTGAGTCAGGCCCATGGCCGCCATGGAGGCCATGAATTCCTGGGCCAAACCCGACGACGCCCCAAGGGAAGGCAAGTTGAAGTCACCCAGAACAATGAGCTCAGGGAATCCCACCCCCGAGACAGCATCGAGAAGCCCAGGCAGGGAAGATGCTACATAGCTGGGGGAAAGGTAAGTAAGCAGCAAGCCCACCCGACTCTCCGACCCGCTCCTCAAGAGGAGGACCTCACACCCGCCTATCTCTGGAACAGGGACCTCCCTTGGAAAAAGGGTTTCCTGAATAATGACAGCCAGCCCCCCACCCCTCCCCTGGGCTCGTGGCTGGTGCAACACCCGAAAACCTGGGGGGCATAACTCAACCAGAGGGACTCCAGCCTCTGGGCCCACCCAGGTCTCGGTGATACAGGCCAGATCCGCGGCCTCCTCCTCAATTACCTCACGGAGGAGAGTTGCCTTGTTAGCCACGGACCTGGCATTAAAGTACACCAGTCGGAGCCCAGGGGTCCTGGATCCTGGACCCCAGGAAGTTGGGAGGAGGCAACGGGGTTGGAGCACGCCACCGTATGAAGACACTGGGGGCGCGCTCCCCTAACATGATGTGGCCCCATGCCTCGTTGTCCCCTGCCGAGCCCAACCACCCTGGAAATCATCACTCCCACTCTCCCTTCCGGGGCCCCGCCGGCCCCCCTCGCACCCCCCTGCCACGATCCTGCCCTGGGCTGCGCTGAGTCCCATCCTCATGACCCACCCCTTCCCTAACCCCCTTAAAAAATGATCCAAAAACCTAATCAGGCTTCCTGATGATCAAATTGCTGCCTAATTGCTTTTGACAATTGTTCCACAAAATCTGCATAAGGTTCATTAGCACCCTGCCGAATGTTGGAAAAATTCACCCTAGGTTCCCCAGCTTGAGGAACCTTGAGAAATGCCCGATAAGCACATTCTGACACCACGGCTAAAGTTGCTGGGGGAAGCACCGTCTGAGCTGGAACAGCTGCAAATTGGCCAGAGCCAAACAATTGCCCTCCCACCTCCTAAAGCCGCTTCCTGAGCATGTCTCAGGTACTCACTTTCCCATACTACATATTGCATTGAAGTTAAGATCATGCGGAAGACTTGTTTCCAAACCTCCGGAATCATGGTATATCCATTCTTGATACCTTCAAGCAGCCCCCTAGTGAAATTACTACTAATGCCATAATCTGTAATAGCCTTTTTAAATTCTCTTAAAATTTGATATGGCAAACCTTCCTATTCGGCTATTTGCTGACCTAGCTGTTGTCCCTGTCCCTGATGATATTGCACAGGACATACAGACAATAACTCTGCTAATTCTGAACCTGTCACCGAGGCATCCCTTTTACATCTCTCTACCATTTTTTGAAAGGAAGATTGAACAGGGGGATCATGAGAAGGTTGACCCGTATCCACAGGAGCAGAGGGAGCAATAGTCATAGATTCAGAAGAAGACGGAGGATAGACTATAGGAGCAGTATAGCACGGAGGGGGAGGAGTGAGTAATGAAATTGCAGCAATGCCAAATTTCTCTATCGCATGCCTACACAAGTGCCATACATGCAAAACTTCCACACTGGCTTGTGGCTCAGTATGCAGAGTTCTGCTAATTTTTTCCCAGTCTGCCAAATTTAAAGAGCCCTTCTCTGGATACCAAAACATTGTGCAGAAATCTCCTGACCAGCCGTATGAGACTGCGTGAGAAACTTCATTATGATTCTTTTTCAAAAGGTATCCCAATTCATCCACATGCTTTCTTTGTTCCTCAGAAAGCGAAGACCCCATACTTACAGAAACCTTCAGAAGGTTGAGAGTGCACTAAATCCTTGCCGGACGAAGTAAGAGGGTCCCTGTTCGGGCGCCACTTGAAGCAATGAAGACTAGCAGTCAAAGTTGGAATAGAATTGCTTGCTTTATTCAGCCAGCCTTTCCTCTCTATATATACATCTTAAACAATATGTTTGCTATCACTGGTTAAATTGTACACATACACAAGTTATTGGATATACTACATTACTGCTTGCTTCAGCAGATAGTTAAGGATTAATATACATTCCAGTTCCAAAGTTCCTCCATATGCTCAGTTCTTATCTTGTTTTCCTAAAGCAACTTTTTTCATCTTCCAGCGGCATTTTTTTTAAAGAATTTTTATTTTAAAACAGACATACAAACAAACAATACAAAACATAAAAAACATAAAAAACATCTTCCAAATGTACATACAGTGTGTCGGTTGGTCACCAATTCTTTGTGTTTCCTTTCCTCGCCATCACTCCCAATTGTCAACAATTCTCACATTATTCATATTAGACATTCTTACATGTTTATCAGTTATTATTTATACATGACTAGGCAAATTATTTCATTATTCATACAAATATTCTCTACATTAATATAGATCATTACTATACCTTTATCCAATGGTTATATATTTCCACATCATATTTCATATCTATATGTTAATCTTATTAGAATGTTCATTATCTCCTCATCAGTGGGTACATATATCCACCATTTATTGCTAATTAACATTTTTGTTTAAAAGTTGATATTATAGTTTCATCCAATGTGTTGCATTTCATATCAATCTGTTAAACTTCTATTACAAAATTATCAAATCTAGTATGTTACCCTGGTTATATATACACATCCTACTTTATATTATTAGAAATTTATCAAATCTATTACCATGTTTTTTTGTCCAACCATTGATAAAACAAATCCCATATCATATAAAATTGTTTATCTTCTTGTTCTCTAATTTCAAACGTCAGTCTACTCATTTCAGCACAGTCCATAATTTCCTTAATAACTTCCTCCTGCATAGGTATTTTATCGTTTTTCAGTTTTTGCAAATACAATTCTAGCTGCTGTCAAAACATTTACAATCAAATACTTCAACTCTTTACTGTAAATACAATTCCCAATAAAAATATTTCTGGCTTCAAGTCTATGTGTTGTTGTATCATTTTTTCCAACCACGTGTGGATTTTAGTCCAATATCTTTTCACATCTGAGCATGTCCACCACATGTGGTAGTATGATCCAGGTATCTGATGACATTTCCAACATCTATCCGATTTATTCTTAAACATTCTTGCAATTCTCTCGGGGAAATGCCACCTGTAAAACATCTTATACAAATTTTCTTTATAAGCAGTTGACATTGTCATTTTATAATTCTGAGACCATAGTTTTTCCCATTTCTCTAAGTCAATCCCATATCCAAAATTTTTCCCCCACGCAATCATTGTTTCTTTAACTTGCTCCTCCTGCATTTTAAATTCTAACAAATATCCATACAGTTTTTAATCACTTTTCATCCGTACCCATCAATATTTTATCTAACTCAGTCAACTTATTATAAATACCTTCTGTTTTAATATCTTCATCAAATCTAGATTGTACTTGCAAATATGAAAACCAATTCATTTTTATACCTTTTTCTTCCAATGTTTGCATAAATTTAAGTTCACCCTTTTCATTTAATATCTCACCATATCTAACTGTTTGTTCCTTTTTGTATATCACTGGATATGAAAAGGCTTCAATCAATAGATATCCATGATGGAATTTTGAATAATGTTGTTTTTAATCTTCTCCCAATTTAAAAACAAAGCCTCTCGAATAAAATGTCTCCTAAAATATCGTTGTGTTTTAGTTCCTCTATACCAAAGAAATGCATGCTACCCCAGTAACAAATCATGTCCTTCTAGAGTCAATAAACTATTATTCCTTAATGTTATCCAATCTTTTACCCACATCAGGCTTGCCATCTGATAATATAGTTCCCAATTGGGTAGTGCAAAGCCTCCTCTTATTCTTGCATCCTGTAACAGCTTAAGTTTTATTCTCGCTTTTTTACCTTGCCATATATATTTCAAAATAATTCTATTTAAATCTTCAAAGTACTCTTTCCCTAGTCTAATTGGAATTGTCTGGAACAAATATAAGATTCTAGGCAATATATTCATTTTAATTGTTGATATTCTTCCAATAAGTGATAATTGTAAATTTTTCCATTTTTCCAAATCTGTCGCTATCTGTTGTTTAAGTTTAATATAATTATCCTCTTTCAATGTGCTACATCTTGATGTAATATATATCCTTAAATACTTAACCTTGCTTGTGACCTGTATTTCTAAGGCTTCTTCCAGTTCTTTCTTCTGTCTCACTAGCATATTCTTTGTTAATATCTTTGTTTTGTCTTTGTTAATTTTCAAACCTGCTACTCTTCCATAGTCTTCTATTCTTTCTATTAGTTTAGGTGCTGACTCCATTGGATCCTCTAGTATGAATACTAGGTCATCTGCAAAGGCTTGTAATTTATACTCTTCTTTTTTGATTTTCATTCCTTTTATTTGTTTATCTTCCCTAATACATCTGTTCAACACTTCTAATGTTAACACGAACAGCAGAGGTGACAGAGGACAACCTTGCCTAGTCCCTTTTCTTATATCTATGTGTTCTGTTAGTTCACCATTTGTCAGGACTTTTGCAGTTTGTTCTGAATATATAGTCTCAATAGCATTCACAAAGTTTTGGCCAAAGCCCATTTGTGCCATTTGCAATAACATAAAGCGCCAGTTCATGTTGTCAAAAGCTTTTTGAGCATCCAAGAATATCAAAGCCATTTGTTTCTCAGGATGTGCCTCATAATACTCAAAGTGTCCAAAATTATTCTCATATTATGTTTAATTTGTCTCTTTGGTAAGAATCCATTTTGATCAACTTGTATAAAATTACTTAAATACCTTTTCAATCTTTCTGCTAAAATTGAAGCAAAAAATTTATAGTCCGAGTTTAATAAAGAAATAGGCCTATAGTTTTTGACTTGTTGTAAGTCTGTATCCTCCTTCGGTATAAGTGTAATATATGCTTCTAACCACGTCTTAGGTATTCTTGTCTTTGACATCACTTCATTCATTACTTCTAGTAGTTGGAGGTTCAGCACCTCTTGAAAAGTTTTATAAAATTCCTCTGGCAAGCCATCTGGGCCTGATGCTTTGCCTGTATTTTGTTTCTTCAAAGCTTCTGTTAACTCCATTATTGTTATATTTCCTTCTAACATAGTTTCAATATCCTTAGGTATCTGTGGTAGCTTTGTCTTTTGTAAATATTGTTTAATTTTTTCTTCTTGAATATTTTCTTGATGGTACAATTTTCCATAGTAATCTTGTATAATTCTTTTCTTTTCTTCATTTCCATAGCAAACATGTCCATTTTCATCTGCTAAGTGACTAATTTTCCTTGATTCTTTCTCCTTTCTAAGTTTATAGGCTAACCATCTTCCTGGTTTATTTGCATCCTCAAAGTAATTCTGCTTAGCTTATTTTAATCTTTTGGGCCAGCTCTTCCTTTTCCAGTAATCCCATTTTATGTTTAATTATGTCCATTTAGTTTTAATGTCTCTTTTTGTGGAGATTTCTCTAGTTCTTTTTCTAGTTTTATATTCATCTTCTAATATTTTAAAAGTCTTTTCTGTTTGATATTTCTTTTCCTTGTATAGTCAATTATCAGGCCTCTTGTGTAGGCCTTCATAGTATCAAAGTTCTGCAACATGTATCCTCTTATATTTTCTTTAAAGAATGTCAGTTCTTTCTCAATTTTCTGTTTAAAGTCTTCTTCCTTTAATATCCTATTGTTTAAAGTCCATCTAGATCTTCTTTCGCCCTTTCAAATAACAATCATTGGATTATGATCTGCCCAGGTACTCGCTTCTATTTCAACTTTTTGTATATTGTAAAATAAATCAGCTGTAGTCCATATCATATCTATTCTTGACCATGATTCATGTCTGTTTGAATAAAATGTGTATTGCTTTTCCCTATATTTCTCTCTCTCCATACATCTTTGTTTATTTCTTCTTCATTTAGAAAGGTAAGGATTTTAGCTTCTTCCCTAGCTTTCTTTGTTGTTTTGGATGTTTTAAAATCAAGTTATCTCTCCATAAGATTCATCATCAGGCTATATTGCCAAATTCCAGAACTAACAAGGAATGAAGTCTCAGAAGATTTATTCTCAAAGTCCAGAAACTAAATCAGGCACACAGGTCTAATCCTCAGCTTAATTCACACTTTGTCACGCTGAGTTTCCAATGTAGGCACACCCCTCCTTTATACCTACCAATGTGTGGTCCAGCTCAATTTCTTCCCATTACGTTGCTGCTGATGTTTCTCCCTCCTTCCTGAATCAAGCCAGGAATCCTCCCTCTCTGCATGGCCATACTTGTCTTCGTCTCTCAGGCTGTTCCTCTTTCTTTCAGAAGAGCCTCTTCCAATCCTACCAGAAGTCCTGAAGGCCTTGCCAGGGAGGAATCCTTGGAGTAGACCTGCCCAGGAAGATCCTACCCCTTGAGGAACTGCCCGTTCCTCCTCTTCTTCATCATCCATGTCTCTTCCTCTGTCAGCACAGGCTCCTACAAACACATCTTATAGATTTATTTCTTCTATCATTTGAAAGAAAGATTTTGGTAGCTTCTTCCTAACTTTCTTTGTTGTTTTTAATGTTTATAATCCAACTGTTCATTAATTATTCCATTAAGATCTCCCATCATACATATATTAGCATAATCCAATTCAATTATTTTTTTATGCAATTTTTAAAAAGATTTTTCTTGATTATCATGGTGCATAAAGTGCTATTAAAAGTGTCTTGATGTTGTTGTCTATTATTTCCACCATTAAAATTCTTCCATCATCATCTGTATAGATTAGTTCAGCTGAAATATTTCTCTAATATATAGACTACCCTCTTTTTTTTACATTGTGCCAATGAAATAAATAATTTCCCTAATTTCCTTTGCTTTAGTATATATTCATATTGTTTTTAATATGTACTTCTTGTAAGCAGATTATATCAAATTTTAGCTTCTCTAATTTATGAAATACTTTCCTTCTTTTAATAGCTGAATTAAGTCCATTTATATTCATCATAATCGATTTTCTTTCTTCCATTTAAACCTTGTAAGGGGATTTGTTGCTCTAGTAGACTTTACTTCTCTTTGTTCTCTAGGTGCACCTACTGCACCTTGTTCTTCTTCTCTCTCAACTACTGTGGTACATTCCTTGTAGTATACAGGCAAGAGTTCTTTTTTCCTTGATCTTCCTCTTTTCCTCTAAAATATTCATCATAAAATAATTCCGCCTTTTCAACTGTATCAATTCTATGTCTTTGTTCCTGCCAAGTAAGGAGACCTTCTGGTGTCAACCATCTATAGTTCACTCCTCTTTTAAGCAACTCTTTGGTTAAAAAGATATTCTCTTCTTATCTCTCTTACTCTTCTTGGTATCTGTTTCAAGACCATAATTTCTTTATCTTTGTATTTTAATGTCTTCTCTCTTGCAGTCTGCAATATTTGTGTTTAATACTTTTCTTAGTAAATCTGATATGGACTTCTCTTGGTAGTTTATTCCTTATTGCATATCTTGTAAAAACACGAAATACTCCATCCATTCCATCCCGTGCTCTCTCTTCTGATATTTCTAGTGCTTCCGCTAATATTCCTGCCATTTTCTCAACAAGGTTCTCCCCTTTTCTTCCTCTATATTTTGACATCTTAAATAAAATTCTGACCTGTCGATCTCTCCTCGAAGTGTTTCTTTCTCAGCTTCAGTCAATCTAAGATTAATATTTCCAATTTCCAATTTTCTTTGTTCTTCTTCAACTTTTTTAATTCTTTCCTCATAATTCATCATCATCTTCTGAATATTCTCTACTTTCTCATCTGTCTTTTCAATTTTCTGCTGAATATTCTCCACTTTTCCATCTGTCTTTTCAACTTTCTGCTGAATATTCTCCACCTTTTCATCTGTCTTTTCCAGTCTCTTTTCCATATTGTCTATCTTTAGCTGTATAATTTGTATTCCTTGAAAGATCTTCAATATTGTATCTTCCTTCTCTTTTTCCTTCTCCTGTTGCAGCATCGTTTGTATTGATCGTTGTCCCCCAGATGGTGAAGGGCAGGGGTTGTTGATTGGGAGGCTGGAGGTGTTATTTTCTTACTCATTTTCTAATATGAAGGCCCCAAAACATAAACAGTTGCAACAGGAAAAAGTTCAAATTTTCTTTGGGAAAAAATAATAGAGAAAAATAAAAATAAAAATGGTAATAGTTAAAAAGAGAGATCTTCAGGTTTCTGTATTTCACTTATTTGAAAAAAAAGAAAAAAAAAACCACAAAGAGTACAGTCCAAGAAAAAAGGACAATTAAAAATTAAAAAAGAAAAAGAGGAAAAATAAAATCTTCAGACACTTATGTGTCCTAATCAATAAGCAATAATCCTAATTATTTAAGGAAGAAGAACAAAAAGGAAGTCAAACCATATATAAAACAGTTGGGGTTAATAAGAAAAAAAAAGAAAAAAAAAATAGCCAGCAATAAAGAAAAAAAAGAAAGCTTCTGCCACCAAGTGTCAAGGCTTCTAATTATATCAAATTATTTTTCTTCGCATGTACTTTCAAGGTCACTTCTATCTTCTTTCTTTCAACTCCAACTCCAACACCCAGTTCAGTATCAATAGTTCACAGATAAGCACCTGTATAAACAGTCTGTAGCGCTCATCCACTATCGCTTTTAAAAAGGCTGAGTCCTTGGCTGTAGCAGCATAAATAAACAAAATAGCAGAAACAGACAAACAATATATCAAACCTCTAACTGGCAGTGCTTTCACTTTCACTCCCCCAACAGAAAAAAAAACCACAGTAAATTCCCTCTTCTTTCTTTCTTTTTTAAAAAAGAAAATCTTAAGTCATAAAACTTTTAATTCAAAAATTAATAAACATAAAAAAAAGATAGTCCTTCAACAAAGAGCTATTTGAAAAAAGAAAAGAAAAAAATCAATCTGTTTAAAACTAAGAAGACTAAATCATCCGTTCCAAATCCAAAAATTAAAAGAACAGTAATTTTTTAAAAAAAACTTAGTCCATGCCTAAAAATTGTTCTCCTGGCATTGTGTCTGCAGGAATACTCACTTATCTGAGGTTTGCCATCAAGACAAATTTCCTGCACATATAATGCCTACACCCTCCTGCTTCTTGGACTTGGTGACCTTCTCGTCTCGGGTTTGCATCGTGTCTTTGGCTGTTGGGGTGTCTATCTTGATGTCTTTGTCCAAAATTGGACCTTTCCCTCTGACGACTTGTATAGTAGGGCTGGGGATGCTCAATGGGTCCTCTGCCTTTAAAGGCCTTTGGACAATTCCTCTTAAGTGGTTTCTGAACCATGTATAACACCCTGGTAATGCATTCACCTGTTCCACAAAGTTAACTCTTTTCATAACCCTGGGCTCCTTGTGAAGTACAGCTCGATCCTTTCTGAGGTTATCCTCAGCCACCAGCCTTCTTGATAATGTTTCCAGTGAAATGTTGTCATAATTTAGATTATCCAATTGATTAAGAAAATAGTCCCAGCTAGAATCGAGGGAATTAATTATAACACTAATAAAACTTCCCTCAGTGATTGTCTCACCCCTTTGTAACAGTTCAGACCTCATGGTGTTTAACTTGAGTAGATGTTCGCTCATGCTCACCCCTGGTCTTAGTCTAGCAGAATAAAACTCTCTAGATATTCTGCTAGTGGTACTCCTATTTTTGCTATAAAACAGGTTACATATCATTGCCCAAATTTCAGAGATGGTGGACCCACTGGTTCGAGGGAACTCAGCATTAAGCAAAACGCCTGATGGTGAATACAATCCACCTCTAAAGTCCATGGTCTTTGGGGTGGGTTCAGTATGAGAAAAAGGGCATTCTCCTTCATTAGTGCAATCTGAAATTACTGTGCCCAGTCCATTAGATTCTTACCTGTGGCACATAGCTTGGGGAAACGGTTAGGTAAGATGTTGTATTGGACCAGGTTGGTGTTCAAAAATTGTTGTTGTTGATGTTCTGGGATGTGGGCATATTGGCAGAAGGACATTGGTATACACGCTGTTAAATTCGAAAAACTTGCTGTCCTTTTTTCTTGCAGGATGACTGGTGTTGACTGCACATGCATGATGTTCTGAATTTGCGCCATGTTCATTTTATGTTGGTCTCCTGTGAAGGGTGTTCCCAGAAGAGCTGTTGCAGAAGGTGAAGGGTTAAAAGAATACATTGGAGTTGTGGTTTTGTTCTTAATTCTTGACTGGGGAGCTGCAGCATCCTGAAGCTGTGCTGGATTTAGGAGGGGGGTTCCTAGCGCTGGAAACCCCCCTTGGGAGGTTTGTGCTATTGGTGGTGCTAGCAAGTAGCCTGGAGGCGCTAGGACCACTGCGGAAGCCAGGGAGGCCGTCAGGAGCGAAGTGGGAGCTGTAAAGCCTTTCTGAGTCACCTGGAGATTGGAGATAACTGCTGGAGCTTTTGGAACGTTGATTGAAGGTGCTGGGAGACTGCCTGTGGTTGCTGGGTTGTTTGGGGATGGCATGGCTGCCGGGTGTTCAGGGCTCGTTGTTTGTGATTGTTTTGGATTCGGGGGTGTGAATACAGCCCCAAATGCTACTGTGAACGTTTCAATCACTCTTGAGATTTCCTGTTCTGAGGGAGAGTTCTTGTTGACACTTTTATTTTGGGCGCTAGTCTTGGGTTCTCTGTTATCTGGTGTTATTTGTATTTCTATTGCTGGGGGCTCTGGTGTTACTGGTCTTGTCAAATGAAGAACTGAGCAGCCGCCCTCATAAACTAGTTCATTAGATTTGCGATCGTTCTGTCTGTTCCCCCCTTCGTCATT
Source organism: Naja naja (assembly GCA_009733165.1). Taxonomy (NCBI): domain Eukaryota; kingdom Metazoa; phylum Chordata; class Lepidosauria; order Squamata; family Elapidae; genus Naja; species Naja naja. The sequence continues at coordinate 26,399 of SOZL01000005.1, read as the reverse complement.
CTTTTCAGGGTTATCCTTTTCTTTTTTTCCGCCTTCCATTTCAAAACTCTTGCCGTGATTGGCTGCTGGTCAGCCATTTTTATTGGTTGTGGCTCTGAGCTTTGTAGGTCTGAAAATGGTGCCTCAGCATGGTTTCCCGCCTCTGGTAAGTTTAAACAAGATTGTAAGGGACTTACCAGTTCAACGCTCGCTGGTTTATTTTCTTTCTCTGCTTGCTTTTCTTCAGTTCAAGGGTTGTCTGTGTTTTGAAGGAGTGCTCTTAATTCTCTGTCAGAGTCTTTGCTGCCTGTTGATATTTTGATGATTCTGAGTAGGGTTGATTTTAAATGTTCACTTTTGTCAGTTGTTTTGTCTTTCTCCTGAGTTTCTTTTGTTTCATTCCTGGGTGGCATGAATAGTGAAGATGTGTTCAGTTGCGGGTTTTCATTTCTTTCAGTTGTAGGAGTTTTATTTTCTTCATCCAAGGCAGTTCCTATTATTGATCCCATTGGTGTTAGTTGGGCTGCCATCTGTCTGGTGAAGGCTCTCGTATTAATTCTGGATTTTTCTGATGATTTTTTTTTCCTGATCCTGACATGTTTTGTTGAAGTTAATTTGGCAACCAAAATCTGCTACCATTTGTTAATAATTTCCAATGGATCTAGCCAAAATTAACTTTCAAATATCTGTGATCAGAGTAATCCTTTTATTGTAGAAATATAAACTTACATTATGTCTATGTTCTCTCTTAGCTACATCATTCTTTCAGGAGAGAGACGAGAGAGAAACCAAGGGTAAGTACCTTTTATACCTTGTGGGGGGGGAATGTGCAGTGATGCATCATGGGACATGTAGGCTTAACATAAGGGACAGCAATGGCAATGTTTTCCTATATGACTAAAGCAGTTTGGCTTTTACCTTAACAGCATCAGTCTTCATAAAAAACTATAGCTCAACCCACCAAAACATAACTGTAAAAGACAGACCAGAAATAAAAGTTAAAATAAGCAAAAAAAAAATAGTAAGAGAACACCTGTCTGATCTTGATGAACACGAATCACCGGGGCCTGATGGATTACATCCCAGAGTTTTAGAGGAGCTGGCAGAGGTCATCTCAGAACCACTTGTCAAGCCTTTCTCTGCTACCATTTTCAAAGGCTTGGAAAAACCTCTTGCCAGGGAGTAAAAAATCTTCCAAAACATCCCTGCTAATTAGAGGTGATAGACCGTGTTCTTCTTTGCTGTCGATGATGATAAAAATGAGACCTGGAAAGTAATCTAAAAACATTTTTATTTATAAAATAAGAAAACCTAACGGAGCTACATGTTTGCAACCTAATCTCCACCAAGGCATATAGAAAAGAACAAAAGAAATATAGGAAGTTACAGGAAGTGAAGCACAAACTTTATACACATGCGTAGTGGATCAAAACATCACAAGACTTTCTTATCTTATTACTATGGAGACAAGATAACACAGTGCTGGCTAGCAGACACCTGCTTGCTAGAATATGAGCTTAGAAGCTTGAACAGACAAACCAAAAAGACGCAGTGACACCACTGCACCATATCTTTCAAAAATCCTGGAGCACTGGAGAACTACCAGAGGACTGGAAAAGAGCTGATGTGGTTCCCATCTTCAAAAAAGGAAAAAAAACAGACCTAGGAAACTATAGAACAATCAGCCTAACATCAATACCTAGGAAGATACTGGAAAAGATAATAAAAAAACAGATCTGCCAACATCTAGAAACAAGTAAAGTAATAACTAGCAATCAGCACGGGTTTGTTAAGAACAGATCATGCCAAACCAATGTTATTTCATTCTTCAACATAGTGACTAAATTAGTAGACCAGCAAAATACTGTAGACATAATATATTTAGATTTCAGCAAGGCATTCGACAACCTACTTCTTAGTAAGCTAGAAAAATGTGGAATAGATAGCACCACCACTAGATGGACTTGCAACTGGCTGAAAAACCATACTCAACGAATAGTCCTTAATGGGTCTAAGTCTACATGGAGGGAAGTAAGCAGTGGGGTGCCACAAGGTTCTGTCTTAGGCCCAGTACTCTTCAATATTTTCATTAATGACTTACTGTAGATGAGGGAATAGAAGGGGAACTTGCCAAATTTGCAGATGATACTAAGCTGGCAGGAATAGCTAACACCCAAGAAGATAGGCTCAGGATCCAGATGGATCTTGACAGACTAGAACACTGGGCCCTATCTAACAAAATGAAATTCAATGTAGAGAAAAGTAAAGTCCTACACTTAGGCAAGAAAAACCAAAAATATACATATAGACTGGGTGAAACCAGGCTCAATAGCAATAACTGTGAGAGGGATCTTGGACAACCAGCTAAATATGAGCCAGCAGTGTGCAGCAGCAGCCAAAAAAGCTAATGCAATGCTAAATTGTATTAACAGAGGGATACAATCAAGATCAAGGGAGGTACTAATACCACTTTATAAAGCCTTAGTAAGACCACACCTAGAGTACTGCATCCAGTTTTGTTCACCACATTATAAAAAAGATGTTGAGGCTCTAGAAAAAGTAGAGAGAAGAGCAACCAGGATGATTAGGGGACTGGAGACTAAAACATATGAAGAACGGTTACAGGAACTGGGCTTGGCTAGTCTAGTGAAGAGAAGGACCAGGGGAGACATGATAGTGGTCTTCCAATATTTGAGGGGCTGCCACAGAGAGGAGGGGGTCAAGCTATTTACTAAAGCACGTGTAGGCCAGACAAGGAATAATGGATAGAAACTGAACAAGGAGAGATTTAACCTGGAAATAAGGAGAAACTTTCTGACAGTGAGAACAATCAACCAATGGAACAGCTTGCCCTCGGAAGTTGTGGGAGCACCATCACTTGAGACTTTCAAGAAGAGATTGGACTGCCATTTGTCAGAAATGATGTAGGGTCTCCCGCTTGGGCAGGGGGTTGGACTAGATGACCTACAAGGTCCCTTCCAACTCTGATTATCTGTTATATCTATTATATCTGTTATACCTTTTTACTACCTGCTAAACCCTGGGTGGGAAGAACAATAAACCCCCTTTTTCATTTTCTTAAGAATGATAAATCCTCAAGCTTTATCTCAAGATATCACTGTAGTTTCTTTTCTTCCTACCACACATAACAGCAGTGATTAACCAAAATATCGTCCTAATTGTTTTCGTGAACTCCACACTTTCATGCAGAGTTACACCCATTGTTCTTAATTCTCATTAATCACAGGAGTTTACTACTTGTGTTTTAGCTGTAAAATATATCAACTCAGCTACACTTCCTTCTATTGACATAATAGCTTCCCCAGAGGGGAAGAGGGAGACTAGAAGGAATTTCTTTTTCAGGATCCTTAACAAACATTCCGTTTTGGGCGCCCATATTCCACCCAAGACTTTTACTCCCTCCTTTAACTGTTTCCTTTAACAGAAACCACACTGCACTTCCAAGAGGAAGATGCAGTCATACACACATCACTGTCAATTATTCAAGGAGGGATAGACCACCCAGTGAAACTTAACTAAGTACTAGTACTCACCTGGGCACCGGTGCCTGGTCCGCTTGGGCTGCTTCCTCATTCAGCTCCTTGTTCAGGGTCTTCAGCAGCTCACCTCTGCCAGTGGTAAGTTGGATGTCCTCGAGCCCCTGTTGGCGCCAATTGTGATAAAAATCAACCATTCAGGTATTCAGACAACTGAATATTGGAGACATGTGAACAATATATAAGAGCTTTATTATGAAGCTTTTGCAAAAGGGAATTCCACCCATGGGCAGAAAACATTTCCCCCAGGAGAGCTGGTTCAAATATACAGTCTCTGCCCCTTTCCTGGGTTCACAATCTATCCAAGCTACATATCTCCCTACACAACACCCCTGTTATTATTGTAGCGTAACATCTGTTTCCTTGTCCTGTTTACCCATTTCCATTTCCAGTAATCTCCATCATTAACATGACACTGGTCAGCGTAACCTCCCAAATATGTAATCTTTATAAAAACAATAGAAAATTCTAACATAATTTTCCAGTAAATAACTTAGGGTAACACAGAGGTTAAAGATGGTGTTACCATTGCTTTACATTTTCACAGGTATAATTCTACATATCACACTCTTCTTATTCTAATCACCTCCATGTCTACTTCATTCTGTTCACCTCAGTTGCTATTTCACTCCCACTGCCAAGATGCCGTAATTCATCAGGGGCACTCCCCTTTCTTTTTGGAAACTCACTCTGTCTTCTAAGGTGCTCTACAGGTCCAATATTTGCCCATGCCAAAACTCGCTGATTCCCACCACTCATCACCACCGCTTATACTGTTTCCACTTCTTGCTTCCTTCTTCTTCAATTTCTTCTTCAATTTCGGGTCTGCCATAGAGGCCAGGTATGCCACATCGGGTTTGAGGGCTTTCTCTCAACACAGCAGGAGACCGCATCTCTCCATGCTGCCTCTGAGAATTCCCCTCTTCATCGCCTGTCCCCCCAGGACAAAACTCTGCCTTGAAAGGCCACCGATGGGGAAAATTCAGGTAAAGGGAGTGGAGGGCTGTCCCCCTGCACCACCATGTTGTGATGTCAGCACCGGAGGTTTTTCTGCAACTCTTTGAATCAAGAGTGCATCAAGTGCATCTTTTGCTAGGATCTCATAGCTTCCCACCAATTCCAAAGCACCATGGTTTTGCTTCTGAAGCTGAAGTACTGCATCACATTAATCTCTATCTATGCGAGGCAGGTTTCCTTTGAACTCAGCTGACTTGCTGTTGAATTCATGGACAGGTCCATGCAATTTTCTCAAGAACGAGAAGGAAGTGGTTTGCCTTTCTGCTTTCTGTATTTGTTGATCTGCAAGTCTAGGCAAAGCCTTGGACTTCCCAAATGTGCCTCCTCCAATTACCAATAAGGTCGACCCTCTTTAGCTTTCCTGATCATCAAACTGGATGGAGCAGCTGCTGGAGGCAGGAGTCTGTCTGTCTGTCTGTCTGTCTGTCTGTCTGTCTGTCTGTCTATCATCTATCTATCATCTGCCTGCCTGCCTGCCTGCCTGCCTGCCTGCCTGCCTGCCTATCTATCTATCTATCTATCTATCTATCTATCTATCTATACTGTATCTACCTACATACTGTATCTATGTATCTATGTATCTACCATCTATCTATCTTTTGTGTGCCTTCAAGTCAATGTGTACTGCTGGTAATTGCCTGGAGAATAGTTTTCTTTGGCAAGATTTCATACATTTTGTCTGCCATTGTTCCCTTCCTAGGGATGAAAGAGTGTGGCTGACCTAAAGCCATCCAGCTGGCTTCATGCCTAAGATTGCACTAGAACTTACTGTTGGCTAGTTTCTAGCTGGGTCTCTTTAAGTTGTCTGCCTGTCTATCATCTAATTGTCATCTGTCTGTCTATCTCTATCTGTCTCTGTCTTTCTGTCTCAATCATTTGTCTGTCTGTCTGTCTATCATTTCTCTCTTTCTCTCCCTTTCTCTCCCTCTTCTCTCTTATATCAAACTCTTATACAGATTAACTTAATTCCCTGAGAGATATTGCCAGTCCTTCAGATCCCTTGGAGACAAACATTCAAGGCTTCAAAGGTCCACATCATTACTTTGAATTGCAGTCACCAAAGTAGATACAAGTTGGGTAATATGTAATACAGACAGGAAGAGGATGGGATGGGATGGGATAGAATATGATGGAATGGAATGGAATAGTTTATTGGCCAAGTATGATATATACACATAAGGAATTTGTCTCCAGTGCGTAAGCTCTCAGTGTACATGCAAATCAACCAAGTAGTAATAATCATAACATCCAAGTAATAATCGTCATAATAATCATCATAATAAGAGAATGTGAGGGACCAAATGAGAAGGATAAAAGTAATACAGCCATGCTACATGGGTAAATATACTTAGACATCAGACAGCACTGTGGGAATTAGGTGTTCAGCAGAGTGATGGCACGAGGGAAAAACACAGAGAAAAACTCTGTGTTTTGGCATGCGATATACAGTAGATATGCCCTGTGATACCTGAATACTATGGAATAAACCAGTGGTCGCAAACCAGTGGGCCGGGTACCACTGGTGGTCTGTGAGAAAATTTTGGTGGTCCACAGAGAAATGTCACCCCCAAAATTATAGGAATAGAATATGAAAATATATGCATTATAGGTGACTATAATGCAGTAGTAGACCCGATGAAAGAGTATATAGGGAATTTGGCTACAAGGAAAAGGAAAAAGTTACCAACTACATTCTTTGAAATGACGTGAGAGTTAAATTTGGTAGATCAATGGAGAAAGATTAATCCTAAAAAATGGGAATATACTTTTTACTCAAATCCCCATAAATTGTGGACCCACCTGGATATGGCTTGGATGAATGGAGAATTAGGAAATGAGGTGGATAAGATAGAAATTATGATGAACACATGGGCTGACCATGATCCATTAATAATAATTTGGAAGGGATATGAAAATAAAGTAAGAAGGTGGATGTTAAATTCCCAAATTTTAAATGAAAAAGAATATATTTCAAGGGCCACAAAGGAAATGGAAATGTTTTTTGAGGATAATTTAAATCAAGATACTTCACTCCAGATAGTATGGGATGTGACAAAAGCATATTTTAGGGGTATTTCTATAGCATACATAGCAACAAGAAACAAAGAAAGGAGACAAAAGCAGGAAAAATTAACAACAGAGACTAGAGAATTAGAATATAAACTACAAAGAGAACCTCAAAATGAAGGAGTGAAAAATGATATGGTTTTAGTTAAATATGGTAAACCAAGAGGAGAGGGTGAGAGACCTAAAAGCGGCAAAACAAAATTACTTTGAACATGCTTATAAATCAGGGAGGTGGCTATCTCATAAATTAAAAAAAGAAAGAAAAAAAGTTGATCCAGGAACTGGAAGATGAGAATGGAGAGATACAATATAAAATGACAGAGAAAAAGAAATTAATTCAAAACTATTTTGAAAGGTTATATGAGGAAGAAAATATAGATGTAAATAACATAGAACAATATGTACAAAGATATGGCTTGGCAGAATTAAGAGAAGACCAAAGGGAAATATTAAATAGAGAGATAACACCCACGGAATTAGAAAGAGTGGTTAAAAAACAAAAGAGTAACAAGACTCCGGGGTCAGATGGAATTCCAGCAGAGGTATATGAAGGATCAGCTGATGGGATGTATGTACAGAGGAGGCCCTGGGGATCAGAGGAAGGGTCATATGTGGAGATAGGACCCAGGTATGAGAGTGAGGAATATGAATTCTGATAAAACATTTTCTCTTGTCTTCATTTATTTTCCTTAAGCAGTCTTGCTCCTTCCTGCCTTCTCTCTCTCTACAGAAGGAGGGGAGTCGCGGGGGTGAGGGGTACTGCCTCAGACAAAGATTTAAACTGCTTTTACTTTTCTCTGTAGAAGGAGGGGGGTCGCAGGGAGTGGGGGAGCAACCTTGAGCTGCTCTTCGATGGGAAAGGGGTTGGAACCGCACATTCTTAGCGAGGCAGAAGTTAACACCTTAAACCACTAGCCAGGATATCAGGAACAAGAATAGCTTGCTTATAAGAAAAACCCCCAAAACTACATAGCTGGCACATGAAACTAGGACACTTTGCAAGATACCCATGACCTTGGGTGAAAAACAGATGATGTGACATTTAGCTATGTAGGGGGCTGAGATCCAAATAACCAATCAATATTATCTGTTATGTATGCATTATTAGGGGAAGGGCAAAAGGCTGAATGCGACCACCCCTTGACTATAAAAATTGCTGTAAGATTCTCATCGAGGCCTTTGGTTAGCTTTTGAACCAAGGTCCTTATATCTTGGTACCAAAATAAAAGTATAATTTTGTATCACACCTTGTGTCCAGTGATTTATCAGCTTTGATGCCAAGCAAGAGCCCAGTTTTGGGGACAACATATACAAATGTTTGTATGAATGCTTTGGAGATGTATTGTTGGGAGTGTATAACAATGTATTGGAGTTATCAAAAATACCAGACTCATGGTCCAAAGCTTACATTTCTCTTATTCCAAAAGAGAGTACAGATCATAAGCATATCAAAAATTACAGGCCAATCTTGCTGTTAAATGTCGACTACAAAATCTTTACTTCTATAATGGCAGAAAGATTGAAGTTAGTGCTAAATGAAATAATACACCCAGACCAGAATGGTTTTTTGCCAACGAGACAAATTAGAAACAATATAAGAATAGTTTTGGACATCTTAGAATATTATGAAGCACATCCTGGGTAACAGGTAGCACTAATCTTTCTGGATGCACAGAAGACGTTTGATAACCTTAATTGGCAGTTCTTGATCCAACAAATTAAAAACATGAGATTTGGAACTAAATTTGAAAATATGATTAGGACAATATATGCCAGGCAAAAAGCTAGAGTGATGGTAAACGGAGAGTGTACCAAAACATTTGAAATAAAAAAAGGAGTACGACAAGGATGTCCTATGTCACCTCTACTTTTTATATTAACAATAGAAGTGCTTCTAACCAAAATAAGGCAAAACGAGGAAATAACAGGATTAAATATTAAAAATCAAGAATACAAAACCCAAGCATTTGCGGACGATTTAGTGTTTTTTATTGAGGAACTGATGGAAGCAGGGACAAATTTGTTAACGGAAATTGAACAATATGGATTAGTGGCAGGATTAAAAATTAATAAAGAAAAAACAAAAATGTTACTAAAAAATTTAACAGAAAAACAAAAAAGGGGATTAGAAAGAGAATTGAGACTACAAGTGGAGAAAAAAATTAAATATTTAGGGATATGGCTTACAGGTCGATGTACAACTATAAAGGAAGATAATTACAAGAAATGGATGTCACAATGTAAGAAAGATTTAGAGAGCTGGAAAAAGTTGCAAATATCATTGATGGGCAGAATTGCCACAATAAAAATTACCAAAATTTTTATACTTCTTTCAGACAATTCCCATAAAACTGGACCGAAAATTCTTTGAAGACTTGAATAGAATGGTGCTTAAATTTATTTGGTTAGGAAAGAAAGCACGTATTAATATAAAAATGCTACAAGATAATAGATGTAGAGGTGGCCTAGGACTCCCAAAATGGGAACTATATCATCAGCACTGCTCTGGATTAAAGATTGGATAAATTTAGATAATAAGAAGTTATTAGTATTAGAGGGGCATGATCTCCACAGAGGATGGCATGCCTTTTTGTGGGACAAATGGGAAAGGACCCATTCATATTTTTATTGTCATCAAATTAGAGATTCATTAATAACAATATGGGAAAAATTAAGGAAGAAGCATTACATCAAATTACTGGATTGGGTGTCACCAACGGAAGCAGTGATCTACCCCAATACAACAGAGAACAAAAAGAAGATTAGATATAAGGAATTATTGGATAATCAGGGGAAATTAAAAACAATGGAAAATTAAAAGAACAAAGTATAATTGTGGATTGGTCGCCATATATGCAGATAAAAACTAGTAATAAAAAAGATATGGAGGAATTTGGAATAGAAAGGGAATCCCAAAAATTAGACCAAATCTTAACTGGTAAAGAAGAAAAATTTATCACTAGAACTTATAATTATTTACTCCAAGTAGAAATGGAGGAAGAAGTAGTTAAGGGCCCAATGATTGCCTGGGCACAAAATGTAGGTCATAGCATACAGCTAGAAGATTGGGAGAGAATTTGGACCAAGAACTGCAAATTAACGTTATCAACAGCATATAAAGAAAATTTGATCAAGATGTTTTATAGATGGCATTTAATACCGGCGAGATTGGCCAAAATATACCCAAATATGAAACCGCAATGCTGGAAATGTAAGCTCACAGATAGAACATATTGTCATATATGGTGGCAATGCCCCAAAGTTAAAAAAACACTGGGAAAAATTGAAAAAATGGATAAGAGAAATTACAGGGTACAATATTGAATTTAAGCCAGAAGCTTTTTTGCTGGGGATGATTAAGCAGCCAGATCCTTGGGGAGAGAGGGGCACATATAAGTCGAATTAATAAATAAATAAATAAAAAACAAAGAAACATATCAATACATGTTACAACATATGACAGTGGCAAGAATTGCCCAATGGAGAAAATAGATGATGTGCCTTCAGAAAATATGATAATAAATAAAATACTTGATTGTGCCGAGATGGACAGACTGACGAGAAAACTAAAAAGTAAAGAGGAGTCTGAGGTTTGGGAAATGTTATATGGTTAGCTAGAAAATAAGGTTTGATATGGAGAAGAATTAAATATTGTATTTAAGTATATAAATAGCAGAGACACAGAACTGTTAAAATGTAAATCTTATATGTATTTTGAAAATAAATAAAATTTAAAAAGATAGAGACAGAGACATATGAGAAATAAGATAGATAGAGAGAGAGAGATAGATAGATAGATAGAGATAGGTAGGTAGGTAGGTAGGTAAGTAGGTAGGTAGATATAGAGGAGAGATAAAGGACATAGATGACAGATAGAGAGATAGATGAGAGATAAATGATATAGATGATAGCTACAGACATAGAGATAGACAGATGAGAGAATGTATAGATGATAGATAGATGACAGATGATAGATAGGTAGTTAGATAATAGATGAATGAATGAATAGATGAATAGATAGATAGATAGATAGATAGATATAGACGAGAGATAAATGACATAGATGATAGATACATAGATAGAGAGACAGACATAGATAGATAGATAGATACATAGATAGATAGATAGATACATAGATAGATAGATAGATATAAATGAGAGATAAATTGCATAGATGATAGGTAGACAGACAGACAGATAGACAGACATACAGACATACAGACATACAGACACAGATAGATAGAGACAGACAGATGACAGGTAGGTAGGTAGATAGATAGATAGATAGATAGATAGATAGATAATGAAATGGAGAATAATGAAGATGATAGATGGTGGGTGGGTAGAGTGGTATTTGTGGTAAGCCAGCAGCAGGTGCGGACGGCTGAAAAGAGCGAGGACTCAGATGAGGGGCCAGGACCATGCCTACAGAGATTGTGGGAGCTGGCAGCAGTGATGAGGAGGTTTCGAGGCCTGTGCCAGAATCTTGGCGTGTCGCGCAGGATTGCTCGTAGGAAAGAGCAGCTACAACAGCATGGGTGACTCAGGAGTAAGGCTGCAAGGTAATGGCCCCTCCTTCAAGAAGCCTTGGTGGCTCAGGCTGTTAAATGCCTGCTCTTAAGATCCAGCTGTCTACAATTACTGTAGGCTTGAATCCCACCAGGCTCAAGGTTGACTCAGCCTTCCATCCTCTCGGGGTAGGTAAATTGAGGACCCAAGATTGTTGGGGGCAATTAGCTGACCTTGTAAAAATGCCGCTTAGTAATAAGCAGGCATATACAATGGAATGAAGGCTATTGCTGAGCACACTGGGTTGTATCCCAAAAATTGTAAGCCCTGAGTCTCCGGAGAAAGGGTGGCATATAAATGTAATTAAAAATAAAAAAAAAAGATAAAAGCCAGCTGTGAAAAATTACTTTGCAGAAGGCAAAGATGTTTTGAAACTCCAGCCTCGTGGACATTCCAGTATCCTGAGTTTGTATTTGAAGATTCTTGTATTGGACATTATTTCTTGTCTGTTATCTTTTGGCAAGTCTCGCACAGTTTGGCAATGCTTGTGCTTATCACAGCTAATTATTTTGTAAAAGCATTACAAAGTTTCTGTTCCTTTTGGATTGTGTTTGATTTGTTGGAAAAGGGCGTGGGTGAGAACAGTTTGTCTTCTGCCCCAAATGAAACCTATTTTTTTTACTGCGAGATGGATCAGCTTCGAGCAGAGAATGCTCTGTTGCAACAACAGCTGGCCTTGTTAGCTAATCAGGTAGGTCAGCTCCAGGCTCTCGCTGCTCTACCTCCTCCTCCTCAAAGAAAATGCCTGGTTGCTGTACCAGATAAGTTCAACGGCAACCAGGCTATGTTTCCAGCATTTTTGGAACAGTGCCAGCTATTCATTAGTTTGAGAGCAGAGGACTTCCCCACTGACCGGGACAAGGTGGGTTTTGTATTTAGCCTGCTCTCTGGCTCTGCAGCATGCTGGGCCACTCCTTTCCTGGTGCAGGATAGTAATCTGCTGAATGACTTTCGGGGGTTTTGTGACCATCTGCGGTTGATGTATGAGGACCCCATTAAGACCCAGACTGCTGCTTGTCGTTTGAAAGACTTGCAGCAGGGACAGCAATCTTTGCAGGAGTACGTCAGTGAGTTCCGGCTGCTTAGCCAGGATTTGGCCTGGAATGAGGCAGCACTTATGGACACGTTCCAAGATGGGCTGGTGGACGAGTTACAGGATGAGCTGGTGCAGGTGGATTGTCCTGCAACCCTCAACACATTGATTCACCTGTGCCTGAGGATCGACGCCCGCCTGCAGAGGCGGAACAGTTGCCGTGCTTCCCGAGAGACTCCTGTGGCCCTTGTTGTGTGTGAGACCCCATTCCCACAGGAGGAGCCCATGGACCTAGGCGCAGCCAGACCCTGCCTGTCTGTGACGGAGCACAACACACGGAGCACCGAGGGGTTGTTTCTATACTGCGGGGAACTTGAACATATGGCTGATTTGTGCCCCAAGAAGCAACACGGGGTGTCGGCCCCAGGGCCTGCTCCCCAGACCCAGCAAACTCGGTCGGTTCCTGTGTCTGCTCCCTGGACCCGGAAAACCTTGTCAGGAAATGGGCGGAGCCCGATCTAGGGGAGACCCTGGGTCGGGCGTGCACAGGACTCGAGTCATGTCCCACAGACATGGATTCTGGACCCCCTTGGCATTTGATCATGGTGACCCATGTGTTCCTGGCCAATAGTTCCCAGGGGATGCTCTGGTGGATTCTGGCACTACCATGAACTTCATGGACGTGGCCTTCGCAGCACAGTATGCAATCCCCCAGTGCTCTGTAGAACCTCCTCTGGTTGTCGAGACCATTGCTGGCCGGGTGCTTTTGTCTGGGCCTATCAAGGCCACTACCCAGCCCTTGCAGTTGACTATCGGCTCACATGAGGAGGCGATCCAGTTTTACCTCACTTCCAGATTGCATTTTCCTTGGTGTGGCTTCGGACTCATGACCCCCAAATCTATTGGTCCCAGAACATGATCATGTTCCCGAGCTTGCAGTGCATGCGCCACACCCGTCAAGTCTGCACAGGGCAGGTGATAAGTCCACCCGAGGTATCTGTGCCTTCGGAACTCAAGGATTTTGCAGATGTTTTTAGTGAGCAGGAGGCAGACCAATTGTCCCCACACCGGCCTTATTATTGCTCCATTGATTTGGTGCCCGACGCACCCCTTCCCATAGGTCGTTTGTATTCCATGTCGGATTTGGAGTTGGCTGCGTTGCGGGACTTCTTGGACAAAAACCTCACTCGGGGGTTTATTCAGCCCTCGTCATTGCCTTTGTCTGCCCTGGTCCTGTTTGTTAAGAAGAAGACAGGTGACTTGCACCTGTGCTGTGACTACCATCGGCTGAACACCATCACGGTGCGCAATCGGTACCCTCTGCCTTTGATTCTGGAACTGATGGAGCGGCTCCGGGAGGCTACCATGTTCACAAAGTTGGACCTGCACGGGGCGTGCAATTTGATGCGGATCCAGGCCGAAGATGAGTGGAAGACAGCGTTCAGTATTAGGTACGGGCATTTTGAATGTACAGTCATGCCGTTTGGTATTGACCAATGCTCCTGCTGTCTTCCAGCATTTTATGAATGACATCTTCCGGGATCCTCTTGATCAGTTTGTGGTGGTTTACCTTGATGACATTTTGATTTATTCCAAATCGAGGGATAGCCACCTGCACCACTTGCGCCTGGTTCTACAACTGCTCCGGGAGAACTGCTTGTACACCAAGTTGGAGAAGTGCCAGTTCTTCCAGTCTACCATCGAGTTCCTGGGACTCCTGAAGGCATTTCCATGAAGCCGAGTAAAGTCGAGTCGTTGCTTAGTTGGCAACCTCCCTGGCAAGTGAAGGATGTCCAGAGACTCCTCAGGTTTGCCAACTATTATCGGACCTTCATCCCCAGCTTCCCTTCCCTGACTGCGCCTCTCACTCGGCTCCTCCAGAAAAAGGTTCCGTTCTGGTGGGGTGTTCCTGAGCAGCAGGCATTCCAGGCTTTGAAGCAGGCCTTCATGACAGAGCCAATCCTGAAGCACGCTGATCCACACCGTCCGTTCGTGGTGGAAGCAGATGCGTTGGATGTGGTGGTTGGTGCAGTGCTCCTCCAGGCTCAAGCCCTGGGTGGTACCCTTTTCCCTTGCGCTTATTTTTCCAGGAAGCTCAATCCTGCTGAGCATAACTATACCATCTGGGAGAAGGAGCTACTGGCCATTAAAGTGGTATTTGAGGCCTGGACGCACCATTTGGAGGGGGTGCGCCATCAAGTAGAAGTCCGGACAGACCATAAGAATTTGGAGCATTAAAAGACTGCCCAGAAATTAAATCAGCGCCAGATCCAGTGGTCCCTTTTCTTTGCCCGCTTTAATTTCCATGTCACCTACATTCCAAGTGGTCGTAATCAATGGGCAGATGCACTCTCCCGGAAGCCCAAGTACCTGCATCCAGAGGATCAACTCCTGCTCTGGATGGTGCTGCCCGTAGAGTCATTCTCCACTGTGCAGGAGCCAGTGGACTTACAGGCGCAGATATGGGAGGTGCAGCGGAACGATGCTTGGGTGGATCAGTGGAAGCAAGAGGTGAGACCCAACTCACCTAGGTCGTTCGAGGAGAAACTCTTGCACTACTGCAACAAGCTCTATGTCCCAGCAGGGCCGCTCTGGGGACTTATCTTGTCTCAGTGCCATGACAACCCTGCGGCGGGGCACTTCAGCCTTTTCAAGATGTTGCACCTCGTGTCTCAGACTTTCTGGTGGCCCTGACTACGACACGATGTGCAATCCTATGTGCTGTCTTGCGTGCGATGCTGGCAGGCCAAGTCAACAACAGGGACTGCCCCGGGACTGCTCCAGCCCTTGCCAACACTAGAGAGACCTTGGGGTGCCCTGTCAATGGACTTCTTGATGGATCTGCCCCCCTCATCGGGATTCACCACAGTGTTCGTGGTGGTCGACAAGCTGACCAAAATGGTGCACTTCATTCTGTGTCGGGGCTTACCCATGGCCCATGCCACAGCCCGCATGTTTATCCAGCACATCTTCTGGCTACATTGACTCGCAGATCGGGTGGTGTCGGACCGAGGGATGCCGTTTACCACCCAATTCTGGAAAGGGCTGATGACGGCTTTCGATGTTAAAATCTGTTTGTCATCTTCTCACCATCTGGAAAATGACGGTGGGACAGAGAAAGTGATCGGAATCCTGGAGCAGTACCTGCACTGCTTTGTCAATCAGCAACAGGATAATTGGGCGAACTACTTAGTGGTTGCAGAGTTTGCATTCAATAACTCTCAGCATACCTCCATGCAAACCACCCCGTTCCTTGCCAATGTGGGCTACCACCCTCGGTTCTTCCTCTTGACGCCACTCGACTTACTGGTTCTGGAGGCGAAGGATTTGTTGTCTGAGTTGCAGGCCATTCACCAATTGGTGCAACAGTATTTGGAAAAGGCTAAGGAAGACTACAAGTGAGTCGCAGACTGCTCTCAGAGAGCGATGGCACCTGTCAGCATTCCAGGGAACCTCCATTCCAATCAGTAACTCCGAGACAAGCATAATCTCAAAAGTACCTTTATTAGAACAGCACCTGGCACATCTGTGGAATTTCAAAATTAAAAGTTTCCCGGACTTCCCACAATGTCCTAAACTACAAACCATACCCTTTTCTCTCATCATCAGATGGTTAATACCAGAAGGTCTCATGTGTAGGCATTGTACATGCCAGAATGCTCCTGTCTCAGATGGCAAACCTCAGATAAGGAGCATTACATGCAGACACAATGCTGCTGGAAGATGAATGAAGTTGCTTTAGAAAAACAAGATAAGAGCTGAGCATACAGAGGAACTGGAACCTATGTTAATCCTTAACTAAAGATAGATGAAGAAACTGCTGAAGCAAGTAGTACTGAAGTATATCCAATAAACTTGTAGTATGTGTGCAATTTAACCAGTGATAGCAGATGTATGTATATATAGAGGAAAGGCTGACTGAATAAAGCAAGCAATTCTACTTCACTCATGTTCACCTGGCAGGAACAAAGACAAAGAACTGACACAGTTGAAAAAGCGGAGCTATTCTATCTAGAATATCTTAGAGGAAAGGAGGAAGATACAAGAAAAGAAGAGTCGCTAATCGAATTTCAAGAGGAGTGTATAACAGCAACTGAAAAAGAAGAAGGAGCAGTAGGTGGTGTACCAGGAGAGCAATGAGAACCAAGATCTACTAGAGCAACAAATCCTTCTTATAAAGTCTAAAATGGATGAGAGAAAATTGATTACGATTAATATAAATGGACTTAATTTAGCTACTAAAAGTATAAAAGTATTCCATAAACTAGAGAAATTAAAGTTTGATATAATCTGCCTACAAGAAGTACATATTAAAAAACAACATAAAAATATACTGAAACAACAAAAATTAGGGAAATTATTCACATCATTGACACAATGTAAAAAAAGAGGTGTGGCCTTATACATTAGAGATACAATCCCTGCGGAACAAATTTATACAGATGATGATGGAAGGATTTTGATGGTAGAGATAATAGACAATAATGCAAAAACACTTTTAATAGCAATTTATGCTCCAAATGATAACCAAGAAGAATTTTACAGGAAATTACATATGAAAATAATTGAACTGGACTATGCTAATATTTGTATAATGGGAGATTTTAATGGAATAATTAATGATAAATTGGACTATAAAACACAGAAAACAACCAAGAAAATTAGAAAGACATTGCCAAAGTCCTTCTTTCGAATGATAGAGGAAATAAACTTAAAAGATGCATGGAGAGAGAGGAATGTGGAAAATAAACAATATACTTTTTATTCAAATAGGCATGCATCATAGTCTAGAATAGATATGATATGGATGTCAACAGAATTATTTTCTAACATACAAGAAATAGAAATAGAAACAAGTACTTGGGCGGATCATAATCCAATGACAGTTACATGGAACGGACAAAAGAGGAGATCTAGATGGACTTTAAATAATAGGACTTTACAGGAGAAAGACTTTAAACAGAAAATTGAGAGAATTGGTTTTCTTTTTTAAAGAAAATAAAAAAGAGGATAGATCTTTACAGAATCTCTGGGACACGATGTACGCCTACACAAGAGGTTTGATAATAGAATATACAAGAAAAAGAAATATAAAACAGAAAAAAACTTTTAAAACACTGGAAGATGAATATAAGAGACTGGAAAAAGAGTTACAGAAGTTTCCACAAAAAAAGACATTAAAATTAAAATGGACATAACTAAACATAAAATGGGATTAATGGAAAAAGAGGAGCTAGCATAAAAGATTAAAAATGCTAAACAGAATTACTTTGAAGATGCAAATAAACCAGCCAGATGGTTAGCTTATAAATTGAGAAAGGAAAGAGAATCAAGAATCAATTAACAGATGAACAATGACATGTCTGCTATGGAAATGCGAAGAAGAAAAAATTTATACAAGATTATTATGGAAAATTGTATCATCAAGAGAATATTCAAGAAGAAAGAATTAAGCAATATCTACAAAAAGCGAATTTACCCCAGATACCCAAAGACATTGAAATAATGTTAGAAGGGAACATAACGATGATGGAACAAACAGAAGCTTTAAAAAAACAAAACACTGGAAAAGCACCAGGTCCAGATGGTTTGCCAGCAGAATTTTATAAGACATTTCAGGAAACGTTGAATCTTCAATTACTAGAAGTTATGAATGAAGTTATGTCAAAGAAGAGAATACCCAAAACATGGTCAGAAGCATACATTACACTTATACCGAAGGAAGACACAGACCCACAGCAAGTTAAAAACTATAGACCTATATCCCTATTAAATTCAGACTATAAAATCTTTGCTTCAATCTTGGCAGAAAGACTGAAAAGATATTTAAATAATTTTATTCACCCCGATCAAAACGGATTTCTGCCAAAGAGACAAATTAAAGATAATATGAGAATAATTCTGGATACTTTGGAATATTATGAGGCACATCCTGAAAAGCAAATGGCTCTGATGTTTTTAGATGCACAGAAAGCCTTTGACAATGTGAGTTGATGATTTATGTTACTACAACTGGAACAAATGGGCTTAGGTAAAAAAATTATACAAGCCATAGAAACGATATATTATAAGCAAACTGCAAAGGTAAATGGAGAGTTAACAGATTCTATAGATATAAGAAAAGGGACTAGACAAGGCTGTCCACTGTCGCCTCTGTTGTTTATGTTGACATTGGAAGTGCTGAATAGGAACATTAGAGAAGAAAAAGAAATAAAAGGAATGAAAATTAAAAAGGAAGAGTATAAATTGCAAGCCTTTGCAGATGACCTGGTATTTATACTAGAGGACCCATTGGAAACAGCACCTAAATTAATAGAAAGGAGAGAAGAATATGGAAAAGTAGCAGGTTTGAAAATAAATAAAGATAAAACAAAGATATTAACAAAGAACATATTAGCAAGATGAAAGAAAGAGTTAGAGGAAATCTTGGGAATCCAGGTCACAAATAAGGTTAAGTATTTAGGGATATATATAACAGCAAGATGCAGTACACTGAAGGAGGATAACTATTTCAAACTCAAACAACAGATTGTGACAGGTTTGATAAAATGGGAAAACTTTCAATTATCATTGATTGGGAGAATATCTACAATTAAGATGAATGTATTGCCTAGAATTTTATATGTATTCCAGACAATTCCAATCAGATTAGGGAAAGAGTTTCTTGAAGATTTAAATAAAATAGTGTTAAAATACATCTGGCAGGGAAAGAAAGCGAGAATAAAACTTAAACTGTTACAAGATACAAGAATAAGAGGAGGATTCACTTTGCCCAATTGGGAATTATATTATCAGGTGACAAACTTGATGTGGGTAAAGGAATGGATAACATTAAGGAACAGTAGATTATTGACCTTAGAAGGACATGACTTGCTGTTGGGATGGCATGCTTCCCTCTGGTATAAGGGAACTAAAACACAGGGGTATTTTAGAAGACATTATATTCGAGAGGCATTGTTTTTAAACTGGGAGAAGATAAAAAAGCAATATTATTTAAAAATTCCATTATGGATATCTACTATCGAAGCTTTTTCTTATCCAATAACATATAAAAAGGAACAAACAGTTAGATATGGTGAGATATTGAATGAAAAGGGTGAACTTAAATCTATGCAAGCGTTGGAAGAACAAGGTATAAAAAGGAATTGGTTTTCATATGCACAAATACAATCTAGATTTGATAAAGATTTTAAAACAGAAGGTTTCTGTGATAAGTTGACTGATTTAGATAAAATTTTGAAAGATACTGATGAAAAGGTAATTAAAAAACTCTATGGACATTTATTAGAATTTAAATTAGAGGAAGAACAAGTTAAAGAAACGATGATCGCTTGGGGGGAAAATTTTGGATATGGGATTGATTTAGAGAAATGTCAAAAATTGTGGTCTCAAAATTATAAAATTTATCTATTTATTATTTATTACTTGGACTTGTATGCCACCCCCTCTCCAAAAGGACTCGGGGTGGCTCACAACTAAAAACCAACAATAAATTAATTACTTAAAAAAATATTAAATACTAACAAGCCCAATTACTATAAAACCCCAATGTACATTATACAATTTAAAAATTTAACCCCCACAAGAGGTCAGCACAGCCCGGCCTGTTCAAATAACCAAGTTTTCAAGTCGTGATGGAAAGTGCGAAGGTCAGGGGCCAAACAGAGTCCCAGGGGTAACTGATTCCATAAGGCGGGAACCACCACAGAATAGGCCCGTCCCCGGGGCACCGCCAGCTGGCACTGGCTCGCAGACAGCACCCCGAGGAGCCCCTGCCTGTGCGCTTGTACAGGGTGGTTGGCACTCGATATTGGCAGGAGGTGCTCCCGTAAATATCCCGGAACCATGCCTTGTAGGACTTTGAATGTTAACACTAAAACCTTGAATCTCACCCGGAGGGCAACCGGCAGCCAATGCAGGTCGCGCAGGAGGGGTGTAACATGGGAGTATCGGGAAACTCCCATCACCGCCCATGCGGCCGCATTTTACACCAGTTGCAACCTGATATGCAAGGGCAGTCCTAGATAGAGAGCGTTGCAGTAGTCTAGTCGGGAGGTAACAAGTGCATGAGTGACTGTGCGCAGGGCATCTCGGTCCAGGAATGGGCGTAACTGGTGAACCAGCTGGACCTGAGCAAAGGCCCCCCTGGCCACGGCTCCCACCTGCTCCTCTAACCTGAGCTGCGAATCCAGGAGGATCCCCAGGTTCCGTGCCCTGTCCACGGGGGGCAACACCTCTCCCATGACCAAAGATGGAATCTCTTGACTGGACCGAGATGCCGGTATGCACAACCACTCAGTCTTGCCCGGATTGAGTCGAAGCATGTTCCTTTCCATCCAGATCCGTGCCGCATCCAGACAACGGGTATCACGGAGAGGGCATCACTGATGTGGTTTGGGGTGGAGATATACAACTGGGTATCATCAACGTACTGATGATACCTCACCCCAGAACCACGGATGATCTCGCCCAATGGCTTCATATAGATGTTGAACAAGAGGGGCGAGAGGACCGACCCCTGGGGGACCCCACAGGTGAGAACCCTCGAAGTCGACCTCTGCCCCCCCACCAACACCGATTGCAAGCGTCCCGAGAGGTAGGAGGAGAACCACTGCAAAACAGTGCCCCCCACTCCCAACCCCCCAAGGCGCCGCAACAGGATACCATGGTCGATGGTATCGAAAGCCGCTGAGAGATCTAACAGGACCAGGACAGAGGAAAACCCCCTGTCCCGAGCCCTCCAGAGATCATCCATCAGTGCGACCAATGCCGTCCTCATGCTAAACCCTGGCCGGAAGCCCGATTGGTACGGATCCAGATAGTCTGCTTCATCCAGGAAGAGCAGAAACTGCTGAGCCACTACACTCTCAACAACCATCACCAGAAAGCGAAGGTTGGAGACCTGATGAAAGTTGTTTAACACGGCTGGGTCCAGGGTAGGCATCTTCAGGAGGGGTCTCACCACCACCTCTTTCAAGGCGGCAGGAAAGACACCCTCCCTTAATGAAACATTGACTACTGCCTGGAGCCAGCCGCACCTGACCTCCCTGGAGGCATATACCAACCAGAAAGGGCATGGGTCCAATAAACATGTGGTGGAACTCAGCCATCGCATAATCCTGTCCACTTCATCCTCAGAAACAGGATCAAACTCAGTCCAGATCACATTGGCCAGACTACCTGCACCCTCTTTGTCAGACCACTGCAAGTCAGAGCTCAACCGCTCCTGAATCCGAGCAATCTTATCTGACAGATATTGACCAAATTCCTCAGCCCTACCCTGCAATGGGTCCACCGCCCCCCCCTCGGATGTAGGAGGGAGCGGGTGACCCTAAACAGGGCAGCTGGTGGTTATCTGCGGATGCTATGAGAGCGGAGAGATAAGCCCTTCTCGCCGCTCCCACAGCTACCAGGTAAGTCCTAATGTAGGCTCTTAACTGGGCTTGATCGGAGTCGGAACGGGTCGACCTCCACCTGCTCTCTAAACCCCTCCTATGGCACTTCATCTCCCGGAGCTCCTCGGTATACCAGGGAGCCAACCGGGATCCACGGCGAGTGAGGGGACGCATAGGGACAGCTCTGTAGAGGGCTCCCACAGCAGC
Organism: Naja naja; assembly: GCA_009733165.1. NCBI lineage: Eukaryota > Metazoa > Chordata > Lepidosauria > Squamata > Elapidae > Naja > Naja naja. The sequence continues at coordinate 4,575 of SOZL01000005.1, read as the reverse complement.
CTGTTGCCAGGTGGCCGCCAGGTTCTCGGCAGAGCTGTGGATAAGGGATGTGGGAAAAAACCCCAGTTCTGCCTGGAACCTCTCAGGGTCCATCAGGCATCTGGGGCAGGACCATCTAGGTGGCTCCTCATCCCAGCGGTGGGGGCAGCTTGTTGGAAGACCAGCCGCAGGAGATAATGATCTGACCATGGAACGGGTAGGACGGTAAAATTACCTCCCCCCAGGTCATTACGCCACTGTTCCGAGACAAAAACGAGATCAAGCATGTTACCCCCCCCTCATGAGTCGGGCCTTGAATCACCTGGGTCAGGCCCATGGCCGCCATGGAGGCCATGAATTCCTGGGCCAAACCTGACCCCCCCCCAGAGGGGGCAAGTTGAAATCACCCAGGACCATAAGTCCTGGGAATTCCACCGCCACCTCCGAGAGGGCGTCGAGGAGCCCAGGCAGGGCCGCTGCCACACAGCTGGGGGAGAGGTATGTGAGCAGCAAGCCCACCCAACCCCCAGGTCCCCACCTCAGGAGAAGGGCCTCACACCCGCCTATCTCTGGAACAGTGACCTCCCTTGGAATCAGGGTCTCCCGAATAACTACAGCCACCCCTCCACCCCTCCCCTGGGCCCGTGACCGGTGCAGCACCCGAAAACCCAGGGGGGCATAAATCAACCAGAGGAACTCCATGCTCTGGCCCCAACCAGGTCTCGGTGATGCAGGCCAGGTCCGCGGCCTCCTCCTCGATCACCTCACAGAGGAGGGATGCCTTATTAACCACGGACCTGGCATTAAAGTACCCCAGTCAGAGCCCAGGGGTCCCAGATCCCGAATCCCCAGGAGATTGGGAGGAGGCAAAAGGGTCGGAGTGCACCACTGCTCGAAGGCAGCGGGGGCGTGCTCCCAGTACATGATATGGCCCTATGCCTTGCCATCTCCTGCTGATCCCAACCACCCTGGAGATTGCTATTCCTGCCACCCTCCCCGGGGCCCTGCAGGTCCCCTCCCCCCGCATCCCCCCCATCACGATCCCACACCGGGCTGTGCTGTACCTCCTCATAATCACTACCCACCCCCTCCCTAACCTTCTTAAAAAGCCATCTAAAAATTTAACCAATGAAGCCCTGGTACCCCTCTTTCTACCCCTTCCAGAGCCCCGACCCCTACCCCTAACCACGCCAAAATGACAATGTGAACTGCTTATAAAGAAAATTTTTATAAGTTGTTTTACAGGTGGCATCTACCCCGGATGAGAATTGTGAGAACGTTTAAGAACAAATCGGATAAATGTTGGAAATGTCATCAGATACCTGATTCATATTACCATATGTGGTGGACATGTTTGGATGCAAAAAGATATTGGACTAAAATCCACACATGGTTGGAAAAAATGATAAAACAACACATAGACTTTAAACCAGAGATATTTTTATTGGGAATTATGACAGAAATATACAATAAAGAATTGACATATTTGATTGTAAATGTTTTAAAAGTGGCTAGAATTGTATTTGCTAAGAATTGGAAAAATGAAAAAAATACCTATGCAGGAGGAAGTTATTAAGAAAATTATGGACTGTGCTGAAATGAGTAAATTGACATTTGAAATTAGAGAACAAGAAGATAAACAATTTTATATGATATGGGACTTTATTTATTTATTTATTTATTTATTTATTTATTTATTTATTTATTTGATTTCTAAGCCGCCCATCTCCCGAAGGACTCGGGGCGGCGTACAATAATAAAAACAGTACAAATATACAATTAAAAAGAAATTAAATAAGAAACCCAATTACAAGCTAAGACGATAAAACAATCATTTAAAACTCCCATCTCCACCCTCAGTCCAGGTCAACAAGTTGGAACAACCATGTTTTTAAGCCCCGACGGAAAGAGCGGAGGTCAGGGGCCACCCGAAGCTGCAGGGGCAGTTGGTTCCATAGGGTGGGTGCTCCCACAGAGAAGACCCTACCCCTAGGGGTCGCCAGCCGACGTTGTCTCGCTGACGGAACCCCAAGGAGGCCCTGTCTGTGAGAGTGCACGGGACGATGGGAAACAGTTGCTGGCAGCAGAGTCTCCTGTAAGTATCCCGGTCCTAAGCCATGAAGGGCTTTATAGGTCAGCACCAGCACCTTGAATCTCACCCGGAGGGCAACCAGTAACCAGTGCAGCGCACGCAGGAGGGGTGTAACATGGGAGTATTGGGACACTCCCATCACAACCCGTGCCGCTGCATTCTGGACAAGTTGAATTCTGGTCCTCAAGGGCACAGGGTGGTCCTCAGGGGCCCCACCAGCATTGCAGTAGTCCAGACAGAGCACAGTGCATGAGTGACTGTATGTGGATCTTGATCCAGGTAGGTGCAACAAGGGCACCAGGCGAACCTGGGCAAATGCCCCCCTGGCCATGTCTCCCACCTGCTCCTCCAAACTGAGCCGTGCATCCAGGAGGACGCCCAAGTTGCACGCCCTATCTACGGGGTGTAACACCTCTCCCCCCATAGTTAAATGTGGAATATCCTGGACAACTCGAGATGCCGGTATATATAGCCACTTGGTCTTGGCTGGGTTGAGTCGGAGCCTGTTCCTCCCCATCCAGACCCGCACTGCCTCCAGGCACCTGGACATCACGTCGAGGGCGTCACTGGGTTGGTTAGGGGTGGAGATAAAAAGCTGGGTATCATCAGCATACTGATGATACCTCACCCCAAAACCACGGATGATCTCACCCAGCGGCTTCATGTAGATGTTAAACAGGAGGGGTGAAAGAACCGACCCCTGATGCACCCCACAAAGGAGGGGCCTCGGGGCCGATCCCTGCCCCCCCATCAACACCATCTGTGTACGGCCTGAGAGGTAGGAGGAGAACCACCACAAAATGGTGCCCCCCACTCCCAACCCCTTGAGGCATCGCAGTAGGATACCATGGTCGATGGTATCAAAAGCTGCCGAGAGATCTAACAGGTCAAGGACAGAGGAGTGACCCCTGTCCTGTGCCCTCCAGAGATCATCCACCAGTGCGACCAACGCCGTCTCCGTGCTGTACCTGGGCCTGAAGCCCGATTGGTGTGGGTCTAGGTAATCGGTTTCTTCCAGGAACACTGGGAGCTGCTTGGCTACCACGGTCTCAACAACCTTCGCCACAAAGCGAAGGTTGGAAACGGGATGAAAGTTGTTTAAATTAGCTGGGTCCAAGGCAGGCTTCTTGAGGAGGGGCCTCACCACCGCCTCCTTCAAGGCGGCAGGGAAGAATCCCTCACTCAAAGTAGCATTAATCACTGCCTGGAGCCAGCCTCGTGTAACCTCCCGGGCGGCATAAACCAGCCAGGAGGGACACGGGTCCAATAAACACGTGGCAGCACTCAGCTTCCTCATGATCCTGTCCACCTCATTAGGAGTCACAGGGTCAAACTCCTCCCAGATGAAATCCCTAAGACCCGTCACATCACTCCCGTCGGACTCTGACTAGTCGGAGTCCAGACCGGCCCGGACCTGAGCGATCTTGTCCATCAGATGCTGACTAAACTCCTTGGCCCGTCCCCTTAACCCTCTGGTTAAGGAGGGAGCGGGTGACCCTGAACAGGACAGCAGGGTGATTATCTGTGGACCTGATGAGAGCGGAGAAGTAAACACACTTCGCCGCCCTCATCACAGCAAGATAAGACCTAACATCGGCTCTTAACTGCGATCGGTCAGATTCGGACCTGCTGGATCTCCAACAGCTCTCTAGGCCCCTCTTCTGACGCTTCATCTCCCAGAGCTCCGCGGTAAACCAGGGAGCCGACTGGGATCTGCACCGTGTCAGGGGCCGCAAAGGAACAACTCGGTCAAGTGCCCCGGCGGCCACCGTCTGCCAGGCATCCACCAGGGTCTCAACCGAGCTGTGGGCGAGGGAGGTCGGGATTAACCCAAGCGCCGTCTGGAACCTCTTCGGGTCCATTAGGAGCCCGGGCTGGAAGCATCTCATCGGTTCCGCCTCCCAGCAGTGAGGGGTGGCATTCCGGAAGGTCAGCCGTAGGAGGGAATGATCGGTCCATGGAAGGGGATAAACAGTTGGAGATCCCCCACCTAGATCATTACACCACTGTCCCGAGATAAAAACAAGGTCGGGTGTGTGTCCCCCCCCCTCATTGATGGGGCCCTGTATTATTTGAGTCAGGTCCATGGCCGCCATGGAAGACATGAACTCCTGATCTAGCCTCGACACCCCCCCCAGGGATGGCAAGTTGAAATCCCCCAATACCATAAGTTTGGGGAACTCAACCGCCACCCGCAACAAGACGTCGAGCAGATCAGGCAGGGCCATTGCCACGCAGCTGGGAGAAAGGTATGGAAGCAACAGGCCCAACTGACCCTGAGGGCCCCATCTCAAGAGAAGGGACTCACACCTGCCTACCTGCGGGACAGTGGCCTCCCTTGGACAAAGAACCTCCCTGATAACAACAGACACCCCCCCGCCCCTACCCTGGAATCGAGGCTGGTACATTACATGGAAACCTGGTGGGCACAATTCTACCAGAGGGACCCCTTCCTCCGGGCCCAACCAGGTCTCCGTGATACAGGCCAGGTCCGCGCCTGCCTC
>SOZL01000059.1:0-12467 GCA_009733165.1 Naja naja | reverse complement strand
CCCTCAACCACCCATGGGGAAGCACTGCTTAGATAAGAGTCCAACTTCATGGTACAGCTCAGCTTTTGCTCAGCTGGTGTCTTCCAAACTTCCAAACTTAGAACTAAGGAGAAATTTCCTGTTAGAACAATTAATCAGTGGAATAACTTGCCTCCAGAATTTGTGGGTGCTCCAACACTGGAAGTTTTTAAAAAGATGTTGGATAACCATTTGTCTGAAGTGGTGTAAGGTTTCCTGCCTAAGCAGGGGTTGGACTAGAAGACCTCCAAGGTCCCTTCCATTCTATTGTATTGTATTGTATTGTATTGTATTGTATTGTATTGTATTGTATTGTATTCTATTCTATTCCATTCCATTCCATTCCATTCCATTCCATTCCATTCTATTCTATGTCTTCCTGTCACCTCAATCAGCAGGTATTGGGAGTTTCAGCCCAGCATGCCTGGACAGCATTGGCTTGAAAAAGCCTGGTATTGACCAAGGAGTCCACTTGCATACTTACACATGAATTGCAAGGATAATAATAAGACAGCCCCCCCAACCTTTGGGGCCAGGGATTGGTTCCGTGGAGAGAGGTTTTTCCACAGACTGGAGGGGGTGTGGTTTCGTGTGCTGCCTGCATTCCACGGATGCAGCTTTGCTTGTTTGCATGGCCCGTTTCTGGCATGGACCCAGGGGTTAAGAGAGCAACTTGTGCAGATACCAAAAAATCCAGTGGAAGTGATTTATTGGGTCTCAAAAAGTATTGGTATAGATCTTACTGGCTTAACAGCCAGTAATTTAGCTCTGGCTGTGTGTGTCTCCTTTCTCATGAGTTTTACATTTTATTTCATAAGGGCAGGAACGGTTTTTTCCTTACCCAGCTTTTGGTTTCTCATAGTTGTGTCCATATATTCATCTTTCCTTTGCCTTCTTCCATCCTCTTTCACCTCCTCAATTGAAGCATCAAGACCAAACCTGGAGTTAAGGCGGTAGATTTGTGGCAACTGTTTCCAATCTCTTTTTGGCACCAGCATTAAGTCATGCAAAGTGCATGTGGTGATTAACTCTACATCACAACTTTCTATACTCAAAGTGGCAGCCGACCAAGTGAAGGTGGTTGTGGAAAATCTCAAAAGTTTCCACTGTAATGCCATTGTGCATTATTTCTGCATTTTGGAAAGGCAGAGGAAGTGACAGCCTGTAGTCTCTACATGTGCTTCTTTAACAATTATTTCTAACATATGCACCGGAACACAGAACTCTGGGTTGCTTGCAGTATTGATTAGAATGGTTTTATATATATAAACAAGCAAGAAATATATGATAATATTATTATGGACAGGATATATGTACCTAACAGATACTCTGTTGAACTGAAAGATGGTTTTATAGGTTTGTTTTTGTTGTAAAAATTAAAAAAACCTTTTCAAAAAAACAACAATTATTTCTAACACATGCACCGAGCACAGAATTCTGGGTTGCTTGCACACTGCATATGTTCTTTTGTTCTATAGCCTAGCACAGTTTGTACCAGCTTGAAAATGTTAGTTTGTGCTGGTGCAATTCCATTTCTATGTCTTCATGGCTAGGAGCATGATTTTCTATACAGTTTTGTTCTTAAGTTCCATGTCCTCCTTCCTTTCTCATTAATGTGGAAATTAAACTTATGGGAGATCTTTGTGAAAGTGCTGAGGATAATGTAGAGGCCAAAATACACTCCTTCCCTTGCCATAAGACTCAAGGATATTTTACAAGATAGTGGCAATTGTTGAAGTGTATTAGCTACATAGTTCCTCTAAACCTGCTTTATAACATCGCCTTTTGATAGGTTTTGTAACCATGGAAGTTAAGCAAGTTAGAAATAATTTTATTAAATAACTCTGGTTTTGTGAACTGATTTTTCTTTTGCCATTCCAGTGGTAGTAAATACGCATTACTTCATTTCAGTTCATTGATCCTGTCAATAGAGCGACAATAAACATGTACAGCATAAAAAGTATACAGTGAAGTGCCAAGATGCTGCATTTGGTCTTGGCTTCCTGACATATCTCTGCACACGTCCCTTCTGGGCACTTTTAAAGCCCTTTTGAACACGATTATTGTAAACTAACAGCACAATTTCTTTTAGGGTTATGCATGCTTCAAACATTATTGGAAGAAAGAGCTTCAAAATCCAGATGACACACCACACATCTCTCCTACAAATTAAAGCAGCCTGTTTTTTTTTCAGAGTCCCACATAATTTGGAAAAAAATAGAAGTGGCTGCTTTGAAAATGGCATCAAATTTAATCAGCCAATTTCTCAGCTTTCTCTGATTCCTATCATTCTGAGAAAAGACATGCATGAAGATTATGATGTACACTTTAAAATAAATAATATTTTTAAAAAGTAAACTCCCAAGTTATCTTCTCAAGTTTAGCTCTGTCCACAAATGTTATAAGGTGTTAATCAATCTATGCCCCAAAATATTGAAGATGGTCCTTGACCATCAAAAGACTGCCTGCTTCTAAGTTGACATATGGTTAGTTTTTGGTGGACTAAACTGTATGTTTTATTTGCAGTTATTGGCTGAGTTCACACATACACAAAATTAACTAAACCGTTAACTGCTCCATGCATTCAGATTAAGCTTGGTGAATTGGGGTTAAGGGTTTTTTTCTTTGGTTTCATTAGTTTCATGCATCTCTTTTTGGATAGATTACAAGTCAGGATAACATAATGAGTGAAAGCAATTGCTGTTGAGACAAGTCAAGTATGGTGAAAAAATACTTTGGATTTTTTCTTTCATTCTCTGTTCTCAAAATTATAATGGATCCGTGAAGGGTGTATGTGAAGGGTGAGGAGCACACTGGAAGGGTGTATATAATGAACATGTGAAGTGTGAGGAGTACACTGGAAAGTGTTACATTATAGAAAAAAAATAGAAAAAATCATTCTGTTGGATGGAAATAAGTTAATTCAACCCTAGGTCAGAGTTTTTCAGAGGTTATATTCATACATGGAGGGACTTCCAAAGAATCTGTTGGGCCCCACGTGTCAAGTTCAATTATTTTTCTCCCAGAACGAAAGGGAAGAAATCTGCAAGATAGATTTAAATGTAATTATTTCTCCCCTTTGTATTTTGTTGCAACTAGTCTAAAGATAACCTATTACGTATTTAGGCAATCGCATCAGCATTAGCCAGCATTAGCTTGATCATTAATTTGTCTAGTCTTTTAAAGTCTTCTTAGTTGGTGTAAAGTTAATTGATTATAACTATAAGATCTTAATAACCAGTTCAAAACTGCCCCAAAATGCTATTTTCATTAGCTTGAGCTTTTTTTGCATCAAGGATTACACTAGATAATGCTTGTGAACAATGTATATTAAACACTTAGACTACAAGGTTGTATTCAACTCAATTCAGTTTATTACAGTGATAGACCAGAGCTCAGAACAAATAAAAACACTCAGTAAACATACAATTAAAAATCCTAGTATAAAATAATAAATAACAAAAATCTATGATAAAATGCAGTCTGTCAATTATACATGGTCTAACTATACTAAAATTATAATCCATAAACTGTGTGGCCCATTGTCAGTTTAATACTAAAAGGGAAAGGAATAAGCAGTGCAAAGGTTTACCACATTTGTTGTATAAAATAACTATGGTGGATTAGACATGTTTCCGATGAATCCCAGTGCTGCAGTGCAGAATCTAGCCACATGCACTGTAATTATAGACTGTTCATCTTAAGCAGCCACTGGAGATAAACAGTGCTGAAATGGCCAGGATACAAAATAAAGGTAAAGTTGCCCCGTGATATACATGCTAGTTGTTTCTGGCTCGAGGCAGTGCTCATCTCTGTTAAAGTCAAGAGCCAGCTTGTCCGAAGATCTCTTCATCATCACACATCACCCACATAGAACGCTGTTACCTCCACCAAAGTGGTCCCTATTTTTCTACTTGCATTTTTACATGCTTTCAAACTGCTAGGTTGAAGTTGGTCAAGTAATGGGAGCTCACTTTTATGCGGTGTTAGGGATTGAACCGCCAGAACGGCCAGGTTACCTAGCAATTATTGGCAACACTGAAACTCAAAAGGTTACATCAAATCTGATTTTAAAGTTTGTGTGCATATGTGATGTGTACATTCATACCGGTGATGATGTTAACTTAGCTGAAGCTAAAAGGATATGAAAGCTTAGGATCCCAATTAAAGGTAGAGTTCCAGTCTTGGCTTAAAGCGGTGGTGTTTAAAAAATTAATAGTGTCTGCTGACCATGAGAGATTCTCAAAAATACGGATTAAGTCAACAGCTAGTATGGTAAGAATTTGGCCTAGGAGCGGAAATGCCAGATACAAAAATTAAGCTGCAGTGTGCTGCTTATTGGAAATAGCTTTCGGTGGCTTTCACTCTGAGGTTGGGTTCCATAACAAAGGAATAAGGGAAGAAGGAATTACATTGAATCACACAGAGAAACTTGGGTCTCAAGAGCAGATTTTACTTGACTTCACCCAGACACAACATTGAGAACTTGGACCACCTTCGGGTAGATTCCGTATGAGAAGATTAATTCAAAACAATTTCACCCAAGCCTGCTTGCAAGCCCAGGTGGACAGAGCTGCTTTTATCTCCCATGGAAGGAGAAGCTGTGCTGCGGCTTGCTTCTTTGTTAGGCTTAGAAGACCCCTGCATTTGTTGAGACAGAGACGAAATAGTGTCACCCTTGAGTTGCTTATCTTGAGTCAAGTTAATAGGCAGCCTCCCGGAAGCGCCAGCCGCAGCAGAACAGAACTTTAATTGCCAGTCTGGGGTCGAGTAATTAAAAGAAAGTGGGCTGGGACCGGCAGCTCCCGTGTGTCCTGGAATCCTTGCAGCTGGCTGATTTCCTCCGCAGCTGTGCTGCAGCCAGGACTGCTTGTCGGTCTGCTGAAACTAAAGATAAAGGCTCCAGGAGGCGACAGCAATGGGACAACCTGCAAATTTGGCGAAGAAGAGTACAAATGAGAGGAGATCCAAAAAAAAATTGTTTAATAAATGCCTGCCTCTGTTCTTAGGTGGGATTTGCAGTAGTCCCTTCTGAGGATCTGAGCTCCACTTTTGCTGCTTGAGGTCTTTTGCTATCTTTGCATTAAAGGAGAAATATGCTTCATGATGCCAGAGAGAGAAATATTAGAACTGGTGGGTAGAAATTGCAGGAAGGGAGAGTAGGGAAATTTCTAAGGGCTGTCTGAGAGAGGAAAACAAGTTGCGTAGAAAATGACAAAGTCATCTTTCACTGGATTACAAAATGTGGATGTGTTCAGCAGCAGAGATGCTGAATAGGAAGCCAGACCAAATGTTCAGATGTTCTTGGGTTTTCATTTAACCATCCATAATAAGACAGGGGGTTAGAATGCAGTATTCCAGCTAATCTGCCCACTGCCAGCAGATCGATCCTGACTGGCTCAAGGTTGACTCAGGCTCCCATCCTTCCAAGGTCAATCAAATGAGGACCCAGATTGTTGAGGGGAATAAGCTGACTCTGTAAAACTGCTCAGAGAGGTTATGTCACCACTATGAAGTGGGTAAAATCTAAGTGCTACTGCTGCTAGTATGTGGGCTAAAAGTGTGCTGGGGGACAAAAAGCAAGGCAAATGCTTGGTGCCTGTGGTGCAGGAAGGTTAAATGCCTGCATTCGTTCCAGCTGTCTACAATTACTGGAGAGTGCTGCCTTTAATCCCACCAGGCTAAGGTTGACTCAGACTTCATCCCCGGGTAGGTAAATTGAGGACCCAAGATTGTTGGGGGCACTTAGCTGATTCTTGTAAAAATGCCGCTAGTAATAAGCAGGCATATACAATGGAAGGAAGGCTATTGCTGAGCACACTGGGTTGTATCCCAAAATTGTGTCAGCCTCCCTGGAGTACACTGGAGAAGGGCGGTATATAAATGTAATTTACAAAAAAAATGCATACACTTACATGCAAGCAGACACAGAGAGGAAGGGGAGGGGGAGGGAGAATGGGGGAGGGGAGAGGGAGAAAAAGCCACAGAATGATGGGTAGGAGAGAGGAGACACTCCATTTGACTGAAAATAGCCACAGCAGATAGAATTGGTTTAACTGGGAGAAAGGAAAGAAAAAACCAGAGACACAATAGTACTAAGAATTCTCTAGTTTCTTGTTTGTTTTTGTATTTCAAATCTTATTTGGATTAAAAAATGAGATGAAGAGGTTGAGAGGGGTGGAGCTGGAGTCGCCACAGACGGAGGTGATCTTGACTCCTGAGATCACCTCTGATACTGCCGCCTGGACGGTCCCCGGGATCTAAACTGACTCGTAGGGTTGGTGAAAGGGGCCCTGTTGATCCCAGGGATGTCGAGTCCCTGGTTGATCCAGGACAGCCCCTTTACCCTGCTGAGGCAGCCATCGGGCTGAAGAAGCTGTGACAGCTCCAGAGGAATGAGATTGGAAGAAGTTTGTCGGTCGGTGAGATCATCTTGTTTTTAACCCTTTGGGAACATCCTAGCAACTCTAATGGTGTGAAATTGAGAGTGATATGGAATAGGCGGCGGAAGAGATTGTGTTTGAAAGTAAAGGTTTTGTTTCTTCTTTCTTTTTATGGCTTTAAAGACTTTCCTTTTACTTTTTCCTCTTGGGACTCTCTGAATACCTTTTACATTTTGTTGAATCTTGTCTTTTTCCTTTTTTTGGCATTAGGGGCTCTAACGTAATTTGTTATTTTGATTTGATTACTTTTTATTTTTGCATATAAGAAATGGCCACCGAGATTTTTTACTGTCCTTCTTGTTTTGAATAAGACAGGAAGTGATACATTTTGAAGTCACTTGGCAAGGAAGTGAAAGTTGGTTGTAAGATACAATATTGCTACTAGAGACCTGTTATCTTATATAAACATACACACTTGCAAGGACTGTATCCAAGGCTCCGTTGATTAGAAAGTGCTGGATAGGTGCTTTTGAATATCTCTGAGCCTTCAGTTTGGAACTGAAGAATAAAATGACCTTGGAGAGCTTTTTAAAATAAAAGAATTGGATCTCTTCGAGAGGCAAAAACAGAGGAGCTGCTATCTTCCTGCCTTCACTAGTTAAGCTCTGGACTCTGCATAGTGGCAATGGAATAAAGAGTGATATTGCTTCCTGCCAAGACTTTTTATTGTTTGGAATTTAATTTTTTATAATTTGAGCCCCTAAAAATATTTTTTGTTATTCCTAAAGGAATTTTACTATTTTACTATTTTTTATCCTTTTCTTATTGATACCTTCCTATTTTTTAACTCTAGCCTTTTTTCTTTTTTGAGGGAATTTACTATTTTACTTTTTTTTCTTATTGATACCTTCCTATTTTACTTATTTTTCTTTTGAGATGTTGGAAACAAGATAGTTAACTATTGGACTTTTTTATTATCCTATTTCCTTTTAAATTCAAGTTTTAAATTTTTGCCTTTTCTAAATTATTGTTGTATTATTGATATGTAATTGAACCCCTTTTTCCTTTTACTTTTTCCTTTTTCTTGTTAAAAGGATTGTTCTTCTCCCTTTTTATAACACTAATTTTTATTTTTATTTTTTGCTTATTGGCCTTTTTTTTTTTTTTTCCTTCCTTCTTTTGAATTGGTTCTGACAACCTCTGCAACAATGAGTAGAAGACCTTCAATTCCACAAGTAACGGCTCCCACAACAGAAGAGGCAATACAGAAGATATTACAAGCAGTAGGTGAGATTGGAAAAGAACAGAGATAATTGAACAGAAGCTAGACAAGACAGATAAAAAGCTAGACAAGACAGATGAAAAGCTAGACAAGACAGATAAAAAGTTAGACAAGACAGATGAAAATATAAAGGTTTTACAGCAAATAATGGAGAAATATGGTGAGAGGATGAAGAAAATTGAAGAGCAGCAAGAACAAAGAGACAAGGAAATGAAGAGTTTTAATACCAGATTAAGGGAAGTTGAGAGCGACCATAATGAATCTCTGAAGTGAAGTTGATAGATCGGAATTCTATTTGAGATTCCAAAATGTTGAGGAAGAGAAGGGTGAAAATCTACTGGAGAAAATGACACAGATTTTGGCAGAACTGTTAGAAATAACGGAAGAGAAGATGAGGGATGGAATAGATGAAGCATTTCTGTCTTTACAAGATATGCAACGAGGAATAAGCCCCAAGAGAAATTCATATTAGATTTACTAAGAAGAGTATTAAATCACAAATTTTGCAAACAGTCAGAGACAAGACGCTGAAGCACAACAATAAAGATGTCACGTATTGAAACAGATACCAAGAAGAATAAGAGAGAGGAGAGGAGAATATGCATTTTTATCCAGAGAATTATTGAAGAGAGGGATAAATTATAGATGGCTAATACCAGAAGGCCTCTTTGTTTGTCTAGGGAACAAAGACATAGAATCGACACAGTGGAGAAGGCAGAGTTATTCTATGAGAGCTATTTTAGAGGAAAAGAGGGAAACGGAGGACATGAAGAACTGATTGTGGAACTCCAAAGGAAGGTGCAATGATAAGTGAAGAAGAAGAACAACTTGGAGCAGTAGGCGGTCTACCTAGAGAACAAAAAAGAAGTTAGAACGACTAGAGCAAAACAACCTATATATAAGACCTAAATGGAAGGGAAAAATTGATCTCAATGAATATAAATGGACTCAATTCAATTGTTAAAAGAAGGAAAATATTTCATAAATTAGAGAAATTAAAATTTGATATAATTTGTCTGCAAGAGGTCCATATTAAAAAGCAAAATGAATATGTATTAAGGCAAAGAAAGTTAGGAAAGCTATTTACATCATTGGCAATGTAAAAAAAGAGGAGTGGCTTTATATATTAAAGATACAATTACTGCAGAATTGATTTATACAGATGAAGATGGGAGGATTTTAATAGTGGAGATAATAGATAACAACACTAAAATGCTTCTGATAGCAAATAATCAAGTGAGAATCAAGAAGAATTTATAAGAAATTATATCGTGATTGAATTAGACTATGCAAATATCTTTCTGATGGGAGATTTTAATGGGATAATTAATGACCAGCTTGATTATAAATCTGAAAGAACCAAAAAGAAAATTAGAAAAGCTACCCAAGTCCTTCTTTCAAATGATAGAAGAAATGAATATTAAAGACATATGGAGAGAGAGAAATATTGGAAACAAAGAATTTACTTTTTATTCAAATAGACATGAATCATGGTCAAGAATAGATATGGTATGGGCATCTGCAGATATGCTCCCCGATATACAGAAAATTCAAATTGAAAGTGGGATCTGGGCGGATCACAATCCATTGACAGTTGCCTGGAAAGGACAGAGGAGAAGATCGAGATGGACATTAAATAATATGATCTTGAAAGAAGAAGAATTTAAAAGAAAATTGAGGCAGAACTTAATTTTTTCAAGGAAAATAGAAAAGAAGATACATCTCTACAAACTGCTGGGATGCGATGAAGGCTTATACAAGAGGTTTGATAATTGACTATATAAGGAAAAGAAATATTAAACGGAAGAAGACACTCAAAATCTTGGAAGATGATTTTAGGAAATTGGAAGAAGAATTACAACAATCACCGCAAGGGAAAGATATTAAAAGGAAAATGGATGTGATTAAACATAAAATGGCTCTAATGGACAAGGAAGAAATCGCCAAAGATTAAAGCGCTTAAACAAAATTACTTTGAAAACGGTAATAAGCCAGGAAGGTGGTTAGCGTATAAAATTAGAAAGGAAAGAGAAATAAAGAAAATTGGCCAATTAATAGATGGAAAAGGAATATACAGCATGGGAATGATGAAAAGAAAAAATTATCCGAGACTACTATGAAAAACTGTACTCCCAAGAAGATATCCTAGAAGAAAAATTGAAAAGTATTTACAAAAGACAAGACTACCACAGATACCTGAAGATATTGAGACAATGTTAGAAGGAACATAACCATGATGGAATTAACAGAAGCCTTGAAGAAACAAAATACAGGAAAAGCACCAGGCCCAGATGGTCTACCATGAATTTTACAGGACCTTCCAGGAAGTGTTAAGCACCTCTAGAAGTGATGAATGAAGTCTTATTAAAAAGAGAATACCTGAGTTGGAAGCTTATATTACCCTAATACCTAAAGAAGAAATGGACCTACAAGAAGTTAAAATTATAGACCTATCTCATTGTTGAATTCAGATTATAAAATCTTTGCTTCAATTTTGGCAGAAAGAATGAAAAGATACTTAAATGAATTTATCCACACAGATCAAAATGGATTTTGCCAAAACGACAAATTAAGCAAAATGTGAGAATAATTTTAGATACTCTGGAGTATTATGAAACACATTCTGAAAACAGATGGCACTGATGTTTTAGATGCTCAAAAAGCATTTGACAATGTGAACTGGCGATTTATGATATTGCAAATGATGCAAATGGGCTTTGGAAAAAACTTTATACAAACTATTGAGGCAATATATAATAATCAAACAGCAAAGATATTGGTAAATGGAGAGCTAACAGAATCTATAGGATAAGAAAAGGAACCAGACAAGGTTGTCCTCTGTCACCCCTGCTGTTTGTTTTAACACTAGAAGTACTGAATAGAGCTATCAGAGAAGATGAAGAAATAAAAGGAATGAAAATTAAAAAGAAGAATATAAACTACAGGCGCTTGCAGATGATTTGGTATTCATACTAGAGGATCCACTTAAATCAGCACCTAAGTTGATAGAACAAATAGAAGAATATGGAATGGTGGCAGGTTTAAAAATTAATAAAGATAAAACAAAGATCCTAACAAAGAATATGTTAGCAAAACGCAAGAAAGATTTAGAAGATTTATTAGAGATCCAGATTGCAAATAAAGTTAAATATTTGGGAATAAATATAACATCAAGATGCAGTACATTGAAAGAAGATAATTATATAAAACTCAAACAGCAGATAGCTTACAGATCTTAAAAGATGGGAAAATATGCAATTTCTCTTATTGGCAGAATATCGACAGTTAAGATGAATGTTTTACCCAGAATCTTATATTTATTTCAGACAATTCCAATTAGACTTGGGAAAGAATACTTTGAAGATTTAAATAAAATCACATCAAAATTCATATGGCAGGGCAAAAAGCCAAGAATCAAATTTAAGCTATTACAAGATGCAAGGTCAAGAGGGGATTCACTACCAAATGGGAATTGTATTATCAAGCTGCAAGCCTGATGTGGGTGAAAGAATGGATAACATTGAGAAACAATAGATTGTTAACTTTAGAGGGTCATGATCTATTACTAGGATGGCATGCTTTCTTATGGTATAAGGGAACTAAAAAACAAGGATATTTTAGAAGACACTATGTTCGAGAAGCTTTGTTTTTAAATTGGGAAAACCAGAAAACAACATTATATACAAATTCCATTATGGGTATCTACTATTGAAGCTTTTTCATATGCAATAATATACAAGAAGGAACAAACAGTTAGATATGAAGAGATTTTAAATGAAAAGGGTGAACTCAAATCGATGCAAACACTACAAGAACAAGGTATAAAAATGAATTGGTTTTCATATTTGCAAGTACAATCTTATATGAGGATGTTAAGAATGAAAGGATAAAAAGCAAACTGAATTAGATAAAATTTTGATGGGCAATAACTAAAAAATGATTAAAAACTTTACGGTTATTTATTAGAAGTTAGAATGGAAGAGGAGCAGGTTAAGGAAACAATGATTGCTTGGGGAAAAATTTGTTATGGGATAGATTTAGAGAGAAAACACTGTGGGATCAGAATTATAAAATGACAATGTCAACTGCATATAAAGAAAATTTGTATAAGATGTTTTACAGGTGGCACCTATCCCGAGAAGGATTGCAAGAATGTTCAAGGATAAATCGGATAAGTGTTGGAAATGTCACCAGATACCTGGCTCCTACTACCACATGTGGTGGACTTCGCTGATGCTAAAAGATACTGGACTAAAATCCACATGTGGCTGGAAAAATGATACAACAACATATAGACTTGAAACCTGAGATATTCCTGTTGGGAATTGTCCCAGACATTTAAAGATTTGAAATATCTGATTGTTAATGTACTGACAGCCATTAGAATTGTTTGCTAAAAACTGGAGAAATGATAAGACACCCACGAGGAGGAAGTGATTAAGAAGATTTTGGATTGTGCCAAATGAGTAGATTAACATTTGAAATTAGGGATCAAGAAGAAAAGCAGTTTTATAAGATATGGAATATGTTTTATCAATGGTTAGACAAAAAGTTTGGTAATGGGGAATATAAAGATAGATAGAACTGTTGAAATAATATAGAGATTATACAAAGGATTAATAATAAGGATTATAGCTTTTTTTTGTAATATTGAGTATGAATAATGAGGGTAGGCACTGTGATTTTTGACCTAATCCACATACTTGAAATTGATATGGATTTATGTGTTGTATGTTTGTTTGTTATGTTTGTGTTTTTGAAAATAAAACTTTTTATTAAAAAAA
>SOZL01000595.1:0-26798 GCA_009733165.1 Naja naja | reverse complement strand
TCAGGCTTCCCAATGGAAGGGAAGCCCCAATTGCATTTTACTCTCAAGACGCTGTCCAAAGCAGAGAATTATAGCCAATTGGACAGGAGG
Source organism: Naja naja (assembly GCA_009733165.1). Taxonomy (NCBI): domain Eukaryota; kingdom Metazoa; phylum Chordata; class Lepidosauria; order Squamata; family Elapidae; genus Naja; species Naja naja. The sequence continues at coordinate 26,708 of SOZL01000595.1, read as the reverse complement.
CTTTAGCAGTTGTTGCAGCTGTTAAGAAATTTCATGAATATCTGTATGGCAGGTCATTCACCATTGTTACAGATCACAAACCTTTACTAGGCACTTTGGCAGGAGACAAACCTACACCTAATATCCTGTCACCAAGTGTGCTGAGTGGACTGCTTGCAGCCTATTCCTACAAACTGATTCACAGGCCTGGCAAGGACATTGGACATGCTGATGCACTGAGTGGGTGCCCACTACCGCCACAAGGAGGACTTTGAACTTGAAACTCACACCTTTTTCCTGGAGTCCGTTGCTACGCTTCCAGTCCATGCTGCTGAGTTGCCAAAGAAACTGCCAAAGATGCTGTGTTGGCACCTGTTGGGCTGGATTAAGAAAGGTTGGCTCTTCAAGATCTACCTTGCCCAACCTTTTAAGTCCAGGCAAACTGAATTATCTGTATTAAAGAGGATGTATTTTGTGGGGTAACAGGGTGGTTATTCCTGCAAAACTGCAAAGGGAGGTTTGGAAATTTACATGAGGGTCATCCTGGGATTTTGCAAGGATGAAAGGTTTGGCCAGGAGTTATGTATGGTGGCCAGGTATTGACAAAATGGTTGAAAACTAGGTAGCCTCTTGTCCCAATTGCCAGGTAGTCAGACCTGCCCCACCTCGCCCCCACACAGAATGGGAATGTCCTATGGTCTAGAATCCACATTGATTTTGGAGGCCCTACAAGGAGGCACACTTTCTAGTGATAGTAGATGCATACTCCAAATGGCTAGAGGTAATTCCAATGACATCCACTACTAGGGCTGTTATCAAGCAGCTCTCAGAAAATTGTTTATGGGTTACCAGATGTCCTTGTCTCTGACAATGGCCCTCAATTCACATCTAACATTTTGAATCCTTTCTAGCTCAACAGGGCATCAGACATGCCCTCACTGCCCCTGGGCTTGCCCGCGGCCGAGGCTGAATGCATGGTGCGGCTTTGCCAAAGAGAAGCTTCAGCAGCTGGGTCCTGGGGACATCACTGAGCTTGAAAAGCTTCTTAGTGTTCAACACATCACTCTAGCCCATCAACTAACTTGTCCCCAGCAGAGTTGTTGATGGGTCTTAACTTCCCTTGACGCCTTCATCCCACTTAGCACCCAACGCCACTGGATTCCACTTCCAAAGTTCGTTCTAGTGTGGGAGATTCTGTCATGCTAGGAACCTTATAGGTGACCCTTTGTGGATTCCTGCTGAAATAACTCACATCACAGGCCCTCGTTCTTACAGGTACAAACAGGGATGGCCTCCTCTGGAGCAGGCACATTGACCAACTTAGATCCAGGTTCCCTCAGGAACATCAGCCCTGTCCCTCTCTGGTCCCTCACCTGATGTTCCATCTAGGGGGAAGGAGGGGAACAGGAGGAAAATCAGCAAACAGGAATCAACCCCATGTGTAAGCCATTGCGACAGGAACCATCCCGAACCCTGTCACAAAGCCAAGATCCATCCTTAGAAGTGGAAGATTGCACATCACTACCTGACTTGGGTGCTGACATTGGAATGGAGATGGGTTGGGAGGAGAGACCAGATTCTAACAGTCTAACAGGGTCTCCTTTCACAGGAAGTCCCAACAGGGAAATGTCAGCAGACACCCCTCTCACTGGTGAGAACATTAAAGCTTCTGAACCACGAAGGTCTCAACGTACACGTAAGAGAACTGAACCTATTTAAATTGGTTTATTTGAACTGTTCTTGTAAAATGTCAAATGGTATTGGTTTAAATAGTCGGGAAGAAACCCTGCACTCCCATTGGCTAGCTACGGCTGCAGGCTATAAGCAGCCAGTAGCCAAGCCAAGGCAGGTCCATTCGAGCTGTAGTCACTAATAAAGTCTTTGCTGGAACTCCTCGCGTCTGACTCTTCATGCAAACTTAACAGTTTCCTAGTATGATTTGATTGCTTATTGTACCCTATGACTATTATTAAGTGTTGTGCCTGATGATTCTTGACTCTTGATGAATGTATCTTCTCTTTTATGTACACTGAAAGCATTTGCACCAAGACAAATTCCTTGTGTGTCCAATCATACTTGGCCAATAAAGAATTCAATTCAATTCAATTCAATTCTAATTCTATTCTTGAGACAAGTTGTTCCACTGATTAATTGTTCTAACTGTCAGGAAATGTCTTCTTAGTTCTAGGTTGCTTCTCTCCTTGATTAGTTTCCATCCATTGCTTTGTGTCGTGCCCTCAGGTGCTTTGGGGAATAGTTTGACTCCCTCTTCTTTGTGGCAGCCCCTGAGATATTAGAACACTGCTATCATGCTATCACCCCTAGTTAGAAATGTCACCCCTACTAGAAATGATCATTCTGTGCCAGTTACTCTCTCTCACTGGTAGGAATTTTTTACTTTTTGTTCATCTGGTATATAAAACAGCTGGCTTTCAACATACTGATTTTACATTGTTCTATAGCTGTTTGCTGACTATGAAAAATAGTTAAATGATATTTAAAATTAAATAGTTTAAAACTAGCTTAAAAACTGAAGATTGCTTCCTTCAAATTTCATAAACCCTGATTAACTCAAATGGCAACCTTCAATTTTTCCTTATATTCCACAGTTCCTACACGGAGCTTCAGAGAGCATGTATCCATGGAGTCATGTTAGAATACTTTACCAACCTGGGTTTCTCAGCTCAACAAGTATTTATAGCCAGATCTCCCCAACCAAAATCCATTACACTACATTGGCTTCCTTTAACTAGCAAGTAAGAAAATATTTTATCCTCAGCATGAAAAACTGCAATAATTCTTATTACTCCTGGCTTCAGGTTTTCTAAGCTTGAAGCATCCATTTCAGTCTCTCCAAGACTGAAGCATCATTATTGTTTGAAGATTCAATGCTGTTTGCAAATCAAGAGGGTTTAAAAAAACTTGTAGCCATATACTGTGTAAGAAATAGTAAATATTTTCATATTCATTTTAAATTTTACTTTAATGAATAATGAAATCAGTGACATTATTTCAGAATCCATTGAATTTAATATTCTTTCTCTTCAGTAATAATCTCCACAATTTTTTGAAGTAGGTTGTTTGTAATTCCATTTTCCTCCTGGAGATTTATTCTGATTGATGCAGATTTGGGACTGGAACATGACAAACAAGCTCCCAAGCTCCCTCCAAATGTGTTTGATTTTAAGTACTATTAAACCATTAGAGAAGGTGAAGTCTAACACATGGTAAAGTAGAACCCTGTGTCAAACAGTGAACCACATTTTTATCAGATGCAAGATCCTAGCTAAACAAATATTATGACTTCATTATGAAACAATACCCTAACCTTTCCGTCTTTGTAGACCAGCAATGGGACAGAGGATGGTTCCACACAAGTGGTGGGCAAGTGTGTGCCCACTGCTTGTGCAAATGGAGCACACGCCCATCACTTCCATGGCCCGGTTCCAAACAGCTCACAGTCCAGTAGTGGGCCACAGCCAGGGGTTTGGGGACCCCTGTACTAGACTATAACTTTCATCATCTCCAGCCATATGGAGCAGAAAACTAGGAGGGTCTGGATGGGAAGGAACAGGCTGCAACTCAACACTAAGAAAGTAAAGTGGCTGTGGATTTTAGAGCCTGCAGGTCTGGACAACTTCCACTGTTTGGATGGGGATGCATTTCCCCAGGAGTTGATACACAATCTGGGGGTCCACCTGGTCTCTCAGTGCTGCTGCTGCAGAAGCAAGAGGGTCTTTGTAGAAATGAAACTTGTATGTCAATTATGCCTGTTCCTGGATCAGGAGGCTCCATTCATGATCACACATACCTTAGTTACTTCCTGTTTAGACTATTGCACTGTACTCTAGATTGGGCTGCCACTGAAAAGCATTGGGAAGTTGCAGCAAGCCAGAATGGACAGTTTGGGGCACACCACAATATACCCGGTTACATCAGTGCACAGGCTTCCTGCAGGTTTCTGGGTACAATTAAAGGTGCTGGTTGTCATCTTTAAAACCTTATGTGGTACAGGCAGAATAGGACGTTTAGGCATGGACCCTTGGCCACGCCCCCTTCACCCCCAGCAGGGTGGATTTCATTTAAATCAAATCGATTTAAATCACAATTCAAATCATGATTTAAATCACTAGTAAAAAGGCTTGATTTAAATCAACTCAATTTAAATCATAATTTTTAAAGAGCTGTGCCCTCTTTAATTTTTAAAGAGCTGTGTCCAGCTCCTCCTCTGACCTTCTGTTGACTCACTGACAGTCCCAATATTGCAGAATATACAGCCTCACACTACACAACTAAGCTCCATTTCATGCTGAATAAACTAAATTATTAATGTATCTTAAATAGAAAAGTACCTTTAGATAGATTTTTACTCCAAAAGCAATTTGAAATAAATTTGATAAAAATAAAAAAATCTGATTTAAATTTTAAAAATCTGCTTAATTTTTTTTAAAATAGGTTTTTATCCACCCTGGCCCCCAGTCACCCACCTCAGCCCATTTACAGCCAGCTTTTTTCCTCCACTGGCCCTCTCCCAGCCATTCTCCATGGCCAGTGGTCCCCTGGCCCTCCACCCCTGGCCCTTCATCCCTGCAATTGGCGAACATGGGCTGGGGGGCAGCATGTGATGCAAGGGTTTTTTTTAAAGTACTGTGACTACTCCGCAAGTTTTGGGACCTTGCAGATCTGTCACCAGGACCGGAGGGAGGGGGAGTGGCAGCCACCTGTGCCACTGGGAGGGCAGACAAGCAAGAGTGTGTTGTGGGGGACCAGGAAGGGAGGGAGGAGCACCTCAAGGGGGCTTTACAAAGATAGCTTGGCTCGGCACTCAGTCAGCTCCAACGAAAGAGGAGGAGGAGCAAGGGTGGAGTAGCTTCTGGCGTTGCAGGCGAATGGAAAGGCGGGCATGGATTCTGCGATTGCAAGGGGTGTGGAGGGGAAGGCTCAGGCAAATGGCAAGGCTGACATGGCTCCTGGCATTGCAGGGGGACGTGGCAGGCAAATGGATGTGGTGCATGGCTTGGGGGCAGCCAAACTTCCTGCTAGGCATCAGGCCAGAGTGGCAATGGTGGGGGTCCCTATGATGCACGCCACCTCCATCCCCCTGCAATAGCAGAAGCCATGCCGGCCTTGCCATTTGCCTGCTGCGCCCCCTCCCCCGCCATGCCAGGAGCCGTGCTAGCCTTGTCAAATGGTGTCTGGGCAAATGGTCAGGGGCGGAGGGCCAGGGGCCCATTGGCCATGGAGAATGGCTGGGAGAGGGCCAGTGGAGGAGGAAAGCTGGCTATAAATGGGCTGAGGCGGGTGGCTGGGGGCGAAGGAGGCGCGGCCAAGGGTCCAAGCCTAAATGTCCTAAACCCAGTACAGGGACAGAATAGTTGAAAGACTCCAGTGATTTCTATCCTTCCCACCTGATCCAGCAGAACAGATATACTCCAGGTTTCTTCTGTGAAAAAACATTACTTCCCTGGGTTCTAGGAGGCATGCTTTCTCTTACAAACTAGCCAAACACATTTTAGCCAAGCATGTCATACTATTCCAGCTCATATTATTATAGCCTAGTGCTGTGATGGTGAACCTATGGCACGCTGCTGGAAGTGACACACAGAGCCATTTCTGCCGGCATGCAGGCTGTTGCCCGGAAGAGATGCACTACGCATGCGTGCGCGCCTCCCGACAGCCAGCTGATTGTTGGGTATCTGCCACGCATGCATGGGGCGGGGGTCACGTGCGCACGTGTAGAGGTGCACAGCAAATGGGAGTCATAATGCATGCACAGGGGGTGGAGGGCTGCGCGCATTGCATTATGGGTGCAGGCACACGTGCGCACTTTCAGCATGTGACAACGAAAAGGTTAGTCATCACTGGCCTAGTACATTATGAAAGCCCAAGTAATTGGATTAATTCAGGAAACCATGATTAGTCTGTTGTGCTCTAGCTGTATGTGGTTTGTTTCGTTCGGGCTGAGCATGTAGCTCTGAATTATGGTTTTAAGACAGTAACCCAGTTTGAAATCCTGGCTTGTTGACATACCACTTGTAATTTTGGATTAGTATAACGTGTCACAAGGAACATATGATTTGGTTCAGATTCTCTTATCTCTGATCTGGTTTTGTGCCTCATTAAAGATATCAACAAGGATGCAAGTTTAAAAGAAATTGCTCTGCTTTTCTCTAAACTCTAACTTTTTTGTTGTTGTTCAATGAAATATGGCATAGCATGATGCATGAGTGTGTAAGAAGTAATCACACAGCCCCGCTTCCTTCCTCTTTCTATAAAATATTAGCCATAAGAAAAGCCTTGGAAAAGCCCGAAAAGTCAAGCCACTAATAAAAACCACCTGAGGCTCATGCCACAACCCAGCCAGACTCTTGTAGAAACGCACTGACCGCAAGCCGATGTCAGCACTTAGAAAGGTAACAAGCTTATAGAAAGCGGATGCCGCCTATCTAGATGGCCCTATTCATAACAAACAAACACTACTGGCAGTAGCCCATTCAAGGCATAACATTTAGAAACCCTTACAGTAAAACTTAACAGCTAACAAAAGCAGGGTGATAGGATTTAAATTGGCACCCCCTCACCCAAAATCCAAAAACAGGACATAGCTTTCAGCCACAATAAGGATTACCCAACACTCTTTAGACTAGCAAAAGACACAAAAGCCCTCTCATTGCACAATCCCAAGAACAGTTCAAACTTCAAAGTCACAGAACCCTATAAGAATCTATCTACTCACCCAGCCAGTTGTTCAGCTGCCCCAGAACCTAACTGCTGAATGACACTTCGCTTCTGAAATAAAAACCTCCTGAGCAGATGGCTTCGACACAATTTTAAACGGTGGCGGCATTTGGTTCTTTTTCTTCTTCTCCGTGCAATCTCCCAACAGGAAAAACGAGCCCTGACCTTTCCCTTCCAACAAGTGCAATCTCAAAATATTGTAAACTAACAGTCCTATATGAATGTTAGATACTAGATAAGATCACAAGCTATCTTAAAAGAGCATTGGTCTTACCTGAAATGCATCTTCTAGTTGTACGGAAGGAGAATCCAAAGTGTGGGCTGTCTCCTGCTTTCCTTTTCCACTGTGCATGCCCAGTTTTTGATGAAGGCTGATGATTGACTTGGAGAGTTCTTGGTGTTCTTCCGTGCTCGGGACTAACTAAGGGTGGGATTTGGATTCTCCTCCCGTACAACTAGAAGATGCGTTTCAGGTAAGACCAACGCTCTTTCTCAGTTGTACAGGTCGGAGAATCCAAAGCGTGGGACGTACCCAAGCTAATTGTCCTGAGGGTGGGCCAACTCCTTGTCCCGAGCCCCCATCTCCGTGTGCACTCTTTGTAGCACCCTTCTTCCAAAGGATGCTTCCGCTGATGCAAATGTATCCAGTTTATAATTTCTGATGAATGGAGATGGCAATGACCACATTGCTGCACTACGGATCTCTTCAATCGAGGCCTGTGTGTTCCATGCCGCTGATGTGGCTGCACTCCTGGTTGAATGTGCCGTTATGTTACCCGGCAACTGCAATGATTGGCTTTCATAAGCTTTTGTGATACATGTCCTGATCCATCTGCCTATGGTTGATGGTGAAACCTTTTGTCCCAATGAGCTCTGTCTAAATGAAATGAACAATGCCTCCGTTTTTCTAATGGGCCTTGTTCTCTTAATATAAATGTGTATAGCTCTCCTTACATCCAAGGAGTGCCATTTCCTTTCTAGGCTATGGACTGGTTCCAGGCAGAAGTCTGGTAGTACTAACTCCTGTGCTCTATGGAACGTAGAATTGATCTTTGGGATAAAGGTTGGGTCTAATCTTAATACTACCCTGTTTGGGTGGACTATACAGAGGTCCTCCCTCATGGATAATGCTGCCAACTCTGATATTCTTCTGGCTGATGTAATGGCTATTAGGAAGGCCACCTTAAGGGTGAGTGAGGGTAATTCTACTGACCTCAGTGGTTCAAAGGGCTCAGTCATGAGCACCCTTAGCACCCTTGTCAAGTCCCAAGTAGGGTACCTGTGTATCACTGGCGGCTTTAGATTGGTTGCTCCCCTGATGAACATGTGGATTAGGGGAAGTCGTGAGAGGGACTCCGAGGTCCCCCAACCCAACACTGAAGCTGTCGCCTCTACTTGCCTTCGTAATGTGTTAGGGGTTAAACCCTTCTCCAGGCCTTCCTGGAGAAACGCCAGCACTTGAGTAACTAACACTGTGGTTGGATCTATTGGAACACCAGGTTCCAAATGCTCTCCAAGTAGCATCATAAATTCTGTTGGTTGATGGTCTCCTAGATGCCTGGAGTGTCTGTATTACCTTGTCTGAACACTCTAAATGCTTTAGCGTGGTCCTCTCAAGTGCCATACGGTTAGTTGAAGCCATTGTGGCTCTGGGTGTCGTATGGCTCCCTGACTCAGCTCTACCTTGTCTGGGGGAATTCTCCATGGTCTGGATACCGACAGATCTACCAGATCCACGTACCAAGACCTCCTGGGCCAGTGAGGTGCTACCATTAAAACCTCCACCCCCTCTTCTATCACTTTCTTGATTAGCCTTGGTACCAACGGGAGTGGGGGAAATGCGTAGAGCAAATCCCTTGGCCATGTTACTTCCGCTCCCTGCGTTGGGAATCTCGAGTAGAATCTCGGGAGTTGTGCATTTGCTGGCGTTGCAAACAGGTCCAGGACTGCTCTCCCGAATCTGTGCAACAGTTCCCTGAACAGGTCCAGGTGTAGGCGCCACTCTGAGTGGTTGACCATTGTTCTGCTGAGCCAATCCGCCTGCACGTTTTCCAATCCCGATATGTGTTCTGCCCCGATTGGTAGGTGTGTCTCCGCCCAGCAGCCCAATCGCTCTGCTTCTTGCATGAGCGCTAGGGAGTGAGTACCCCCCTGCCTGTTGATATGAGCCTTGGCAGTCATGTTGTCTGTCAGGATCAACACATGCTGTCCCACTATCACTGACCTGAAGGCCCTTAGAGCCAGGTGAGATGCCCTGAGCTCCAACCAGTTGATGTTGTTCTTGAGGTCTCACTGAGACCACTGACCCTGTGTAATCTGGTTCTAGCAGTGGGCTCCACAGCCTACTAAACTTGCATCTGTTGTGATAGTCAGTCGGGTGGGTTTCTTGAACCCACATCCCCTCGTCACTGCCTGTGATCTCCACCACTGGAGTGACTGCTTTACTCTGGGGGGGACTCGTACCTTGGTTCCCGTATTGCCTTTGCCTGCTCTCTGGTAAGGTAATAGGAACCACTGCAAGGTCCTTGCATGCAGTCTGGTCCAAGGTACTATCGAGATGCACGATATCATCCTCCTTAATATTTGTGACATCAAGTACAGGGTCACCCCCAGGGCTGTGTTCACTTGGTTTATTGATGACCTTATGCTGTCCTGCCTTTCCTGAGACAGGTAAACCTCACAGGAATTGGTGTCTGTTACAGCTCCTAAGTGTTGTAAATGCCTTGTCGGTTCTAAGTGGCTCTTTTCGAAATTCACTGAAAAGCCATGCTCTTGTGTAGGCATTATATGTGCCATAATGCTCATCTTGGATGGCAAACCTCAGATAAGGAGTATTACGTGCAGACACAATGCCGCTGGAAGATGAATGAAGTTGCTTTAGAAAAACAAGATAAGGGCTGAGCATACAGAGGAACTGGAACATAGGTTAATCCTTAAATAAAGAATAGATGAAAACTGCTGCAGCAAGTAGTAATGAATAGCTTGTAGTACGTTGCAATTTAACCAGTGATAGCAGATGTATTGTTTAAGATGTATATATAGAGAGGAAAGGCTGACTGAATAAAGCAAGCAATTCTATTCCAACTTTGACTGCTGGTCATCATTGCTTCAAGTGGTGCCCGAACAGGGACCCTCTTACTTCATCCGGCAAGGATTTAGTGCACTCTCAACCTTTTGAAGGTTTCTGTAAGTATGGGGTCTTCACTTTCTGAGGAACAAAGAAAGCATGTGGATGAATTGGGATACCTTTTGAAAAAGAATCATAATGAAGTTTCTCAGCGCAGTCTCATACGGCTGGTCCAGGAGATTGCTGCACAATGTTTGTGGTATCCAGAGAAGGGCTCTTTAAAATTGGCAGATTGGGAAAAAATTGGCAGAACTTTGCATACTGAGCCACGAGCCAGTGTGGAAGTTTTGCATGTATGGCACTTGTGCTGGCATGCGATAGAGAAATTTGACACTGCTGCAATTTCATTACTCATGCCTCCTCCTCCGTGCTATACTGCTCCTATATTCTGTCCTCCCTCTTCTTCTGAATCTATGACTATTGCTCCCTCTGCTGCTGTGGATACGAGTCAACATTCTCATGATCCCCTTGTTCAATCTTCCTTCCAAAAAATGGTAGACACATGTAAAAGGGATGCTTCGGTGACGGGTTTGGAATTAGCGGAGTTATTGTCTGTATGTCCTGTGCAATATCATCAGGGACAGAGACAACAGCTAGGTCAGCAAATAGCAGAATGGGAAGGTTTGCCATATCAAATTTTAAGAGAATTAAAAAAGGCTATTACAGATTATGATATTAGTAGTAATTTCACTAGGGGGCTGCTTGAAGGTATCAACAATGGATATACCATGATTCCGGAGGATTGGAAACAAGTCTTCCACATGATCTTAACTTCAATGCAATATGTAGTATGGGAAAGTGAGTACCTGAGACATGCTCAGGCAGAGGCTTTAGGAGGTGGGGGAGCATATACGGTGGAGCAATTGTTTGGTTCTGGCCAATTTGCAGCTGTTCCAGTTCAGACGGTGCTTCCCCCAGCAACTTTAGCCGTGGTATCAGAATGTGCGAATCGGGCATTTCTCAAGGTTTCTCAATCTGGGGAACCTAGGGCAAATTTTTCCAACATTTGGCAGGGTGCCAATGAACCTTATGCAGATTTTGTGGAACGGTTGTCAAAAGCAATTAGGCAGCAATTTGATCATCAGGAAGCCGCTGGTGAACTTCGTCAGCTGGCTATAGAAAATGCCGATGCTGATTGCAAAAGAGCTTTGCAACCTTTAAAGGCAATGGAGCATTATACTTTAGCTGATATGCTTCGGATATGCCAAGACATTGGTTCTCAGACGTACAAGATGCATTTGTTGGCAGCAGCAATTCAGAAGGGGCAACGCCCTACTGGTAATTGTTTTAAGTGTGGCAAACCGGGGCATTTTCAAAAGGACTGTCGTTCCATGCCTTCTACTTCACAAAATCGCCCTTCTAAAAAATGCCGTATCTGTAAAAAGGGTTTTCATTGGGTCAACCAGTGTAGATTTCATTCGGGAAACTTGTCAATGGGTGTGGCACCCACCCAGAATCAAAAGCATGCCTACCCCGTATCCATGACTCCCCCACTACCAATCTCTCCCGTGCCTCCCCAGCCACAGCCAATAGTGCTGGGATCGATTTCATTACTCAAGCAGCAGTGGAATTTAAGTTTCCCCTGGAGGTAAAAATTGTACCTTCTCAATACAAGGGTCCTCTTCCTTGGTCTTGTTGGTTTGATTGTGCCCAGGTCTTCTGCTCATAAGCAGGGGCGTTTTGTGGTCCCTGGTGTTATAGATTCTGATTATACTGGTACCTTAATGATACAGGTATGGGTTACTTTGCCTCAACTGCTTCCTCAATATTCCTCTATGCTCAATTACTTCTCCTTCCTTATGACATTCCATCGCCAGGTATAGGGAGCGTGGTAATGCTGGTTTTGGTTCCACTTCCCTTCTGTTGGGTTGTTAAAACAATTGACCTCGACCGTCCTTCTTTAACTTTGTATCTTAATAAGCAGCCTTTTCAAGGATTATTAGACACCGGAGCGATGTTACTGTCATCTCCTCTTTGCAGTGGCCAGTTCAATGGCCTAAGCAGGCTGTTTCATCCTTGTGGGGTATAGGTGGCTCCACAGCTGCTTGGCAGAGTGTTCAGGATATTGATATATCAACTGCTGCGGGTAAGTCTTTCTCTCTGAAACCTTATATTTTGGATATTCATACTAATATTTGGGGTCGTGATATTCTCACCCTCTTGAATGCCCATTTGTTTTTAGAGGATGGCTCTCCTGCTTAAATGGCTCTGTACTACTCCCTTATGGGTAGAGCAATGGCATCTTTCTGCTGAAAAATTAGCTGCCCTGCATCAACTTGTGCAAGAACAACTTTCCACTGGTCATATTGAGCCCTCCACTAGCCCCTGGAATACTCCTGTCTTTGTAATTAAAAAGAAAAGTGGGAGGTGGAGATTCTTACAGGATTTGAGGGAAATCAATAAATGTATTCAACCAATGGGCCCATTGCAATGCGGACTTCCAAATCCAAATTTAATTCCTAATTTTTATAAAAATTTAGTGGTTGATTTAAAAGACTGTTTTTTTACAATTCCATTACAACCCCAGGATAAGGAGAAATTTGCATTTACTGTGCCAGTATTGAATAATAGTATGCCAACTAGACGTTATCAATGACGGGTTTTGCCACAAGGCATGCTTAACTCCCCTATGCTGTGTCAACATTTTGTGGATAACGCCCTTCAACCTTTTAGAGATAAGTTCCCTTCTTATATCGTTTACCACTATATGGATGATATATTAGTTGCTGGAGTAGATTTTGAGGAATCCCAACTACTACAAGAATTACAAGAAATTGTTGCTAAACATGGATTGTATATAGCGACGGAAAAGGTACAAAAGGTGGAACCATATTTGTACTTGGGACATAAGCTATTGAAGGGATCTTCCATTCCAGTCTTACCTAATTTGCAAATCCAGAAGACATACACCTTAGTGCAATGGCAAAAGCTATTAGGTGTCATCAACTGGGCGCAGCCATTTTTTTGCATCACCACAGGAGATATGTTACCCCTATTTCAGTCCTTGAAAGGCCCACAACAGCCAGGGGATGTGGTGACCCTAACAGAATTTCAGCGATCCTGTCTCCGTGCTATTATGCAAAAGTTGAAAGGGAAATAAAAGTTGAAAGGCATATACAATGAAATGAAGGCTATTGCTGAGCACACTGGGTTGTAACCCAAAAATTGTAAGTGAGTCTTGAGAAGGGTAGCATATAAATGTAATTAAAAAAAAATACGTGGATAGGATAGCTTCCTCTCTTATAAATTTGAATTTGGCTATACTCCCCACTTCCCCACTTCCTACTGGGTGCTTATACACCTCGGTTTCAGATAAAAGAATAAATATACATGAAGGGATTAATCTGTCAGCCACTCCCCCTCGTAATATTTATCCCTATCAGGCAGCTTTAGAAGATTTGATAATCAAGGGACGAAAACGATCATTGGCCCTTAGTGGACAAGATTTGGTTGGCATAGCCTTTACTTGCACTAAATTAGAGCACAACAATTTAATGATGGTTTCGGACTCTTATCAGATAGCTTTTGCCCAGTATGTAGGACAATTGTTTTATTCTTTGCCCAGGGATCCTAGGATAGTAGTCACCACTACCCTAAACCCTCCTTTTTCTCCTATTTTTGAGCGAATCCCTCTGGCTCATGCTCTTACAGTTTTTACTGATGGATCACCCACACGTGGTGTTGTAGTTTGGCAAGATCAATTGCAGTGGCATTCTAAATATACTTCTCAACAAATTTCAGCTCAGCGAGCTGAGCTGGCGGCAGTGGTGTTAGATTTGCAACTGTTCTCTGGTCAACCAATTAATCTTATAGTGGACACTCAATATGTGTACTTAGCAATGCAGTCACTTCCCTACTCCTATTGTGCTTTGCATTTGGATGTTAATTTGTTAGCACTGTTTTTGTCTTTGAAAAATAGGTTGGAAGAGCGATCTCATCCAATATACATTGAGCATATCAGAAGTCATACACCTTTTGATAATGCCCTTACAGAAGGGAATCGTAGAGCAGATGAATCCCTTAAAGAAGTGACCTCTTTGTTTTCTGATCCAGTCTTGAGTCATTCTTATTTTCATCAAACTGCAAAATCCCTTGTAAAACAATTTAAGATTCCCCTCACGCAGGCACGCGATATAGTGTGAACATGTCCTGCTTGTCAGCAGATTGCTGTTCCTTTTCCTGTAGGGGTTAACCCCCGTGGGACTCAAGCCAATCAAATTTGGCAAATGGATGTCACTCAATTTACAACCTTTAAACCATATACTTACCTGCATGTTTCCATTGATACTTATTTGCATTTTTTATGGGTAACTGCTTCTTGTCATGAGCGAGCTCCGGATGTTATTGCACATTGTCTTTATTCCTTTGCAACCATGGGCCGTCCCTCGCAGCTAAAAACTGACAACAGCCCTGCTTATATTAGCAAGGACTTTGCCCTTTTCTGTCAGCAATGGGATATTAAGTTAACACATGGTATTCCACACAATTCTCAAGGACAGGCGATTGTTGAGCGAGCTCATCACATGTTCAAGATTTAGCTTCAAAACAATTAAGAGATGAACCAGGACCTTATCATTCACAGAAAATCCAAAACTTTATTTCTGTTATGTTGTTTACTTGGAACTATTTAATTGTCTCAGATTCCTTTACAGAACCGCCAGTTAATTTACATTTTCGTGCAGAAGCGCCATTGGAAAAGCCTTGGGTTAAATACCGTCAAGCTCCGGATCCCGAGTGGAAGAGGCCAGCTCGGTTAATTACTTGGGGTCATGGTTACGCCACAGTGGAAGCTCCGCATAACCAGCAAGTTATCTGGATACCTGCGCATTGCATTCGACCTTATCATGGCATGGCACCAGGGTCTGCACAATCCGATCCCCAATTTCAATCTGCACCTGAAAACGGAGGTGCGCCTCCCAAAGCCTAAATCTGAACGCGCACCACCCATAACCTGGGGACAAGTTAAAGCTACCACCTATCAAGCACAGCAGCAATTGAACCAAGCTTCTCTTCCACAGACTCCAGAGAATTTGGTTGCAGCTGTCTTTTCTATCATTACAGCTAATTCTGTTGCTATCTTGTTTTGTATTTTCTTTGTCATGAATGTTGGAATTATAGGAGCCTCTGATGCCGATCGTACGATGCATGTCAGCCCCAATCTGTGGGTTCGTCATGCTCAATACATGTTTATGGTTCATGGAACTGATGTGACTCTATATTATGAGCCCCCAGTGGCTTTGGGGCAGGTGTCTTTTGTGCCCAATCTCATTGCTTCCACTTCCTTTGTCGTCTCTCAGTTGCAAAATATTCAGAAATTGTGGATATTTTCCAAGCCTCCAACTCAGTTAAACAATACCTGCTGGTGCTACCTAGAGATTACTCACTTTACTAAAGGATTAAGCATACTTGGTTAAATAGCTGGAATGATAACAATAAAGCAAAAAGGATTTTAAACAAGTTAGGGAATTATACTTAGTGTTCTAAATATTATTGGTTATAGGACACTTTTAATTCTTCCTTATATGGGTCAAATTTAGTTCCTGAAATGTATCCCGATGACTTTCCTATTTTTAATATAACTGATCAATCCAATACCGGATCAATATGTGCCAGCTGGCAACTAAAAGATCCCAATATGTGGTTTTTCTTTGATAAATATGCTACCAATGTACACCCTCAAAATTACCAATGTGCAGCTTTGGGGTACCTCTCTTTGCCTGTTCAAGTAGGAAATTCCCCCCCCTCTCGAGCTCGGCGTTCTCCTATGGGGCCTTCCTGTAGTGATGAAGTAATTATAGATGTACAGTTATCTTCGGGCTCTGCCTTTGGCCGAGCATTAGCAGGTGTGGTGGCAGGCCTTATAACCTTGGATGGATATCCTGGAATTATTGCTCAAGAAAATCATCATTCCATCCTAGGATTGACATGTCGTTTAGAAAAGTCTATTAATGCTACTGCTGCTATTGTTCGTGACCTGCAGCATGAAATAGAGGATTTGAATCAGGACATGCTTCAGCAGCGATTTGCTATAGATTATTTGTTAGCCTGTCAAGGGTTTTTTTGTAAACTGGTAGAGCAACGTGGCTGTGCAGTCCATTTTCATTCTCTAAATAAAACAATTGAAGATGAACTCGCAAAATTACAATCCTATTTTCAGAATAATGTTCATGCAGCCCTTTCTCTGTTTGACTGGCTTACTAATTGGTTACCAGATTGGTCTTGGTTAAAACAATTGTTTTTCTATGCAATTATTTTTCTGGTGGTTTTAATTGCCTGTTGCTGTTTTATTCAATGTATTCCTTCTTTAATAACCTTGTTTCGTCCGTTCCAGTTTCTCTTCATCCTCTCCAATTGCGATATATTCATAAATCTCTCTTCCCTAACAATAATATAAAAGGGAGGACATGTAGGCATTTATGTGCGAATGCTCTTGTCTTGATGGCAAACCTCAGATAAGGAGTATTACTGCAGACACAATGCCGCTGGAAGATGAATGAAGTTGCTTTAGAAAACAAGATAAGGGCTGAGCATACAGAGGAACTGGAACATAGGTTAATCCTTAATAAAGAATAGATGAAAACTGCTGCAGCAAGTAGTAATGAATAGCTTTGTATGCAATTTAACCAGTGATAGCAATTATCCAACTTTGACTGCTGCTCATCATTGCTTCACTCTTGTTATGTCTGTATTGTGGTTTCTAGATCGCTCTTTGCTCTTAGAGTCGATGTTGACTATATTAATATGTCGTCCAAGTAGCATTGGACCTGTATGGGTTTTGTCCTGAGTAAGGCTGCTACCGCTGCCAGTACCTTGGTGAAAGTCCTCGTTGCTGAGGACAGGCTGAATGGTAGAGCTCTGCATAACAAAACTGCAGGAACTTCTGATGCCTCCTGGTAATAGGTATCTGTAGGTAAGCATCTGTGAGGTCTACTGATGTCAGGACATCCCCCTCCCGGATGCTCCCTAGTATAGCTTGCAGAGATTGCATCTTGAATCTCCTGTACACTATGTGCCTGTTTAGTAATTTGAGATCCAAAATTGGTCTCCACCCCCCTGAAACCTTCTGCACAATGAACAGGTTTGAATAGAACCCTTGTCCCTGTTCGTTCTCTGGCACCTCTTGTACCGCCTGTATGTCCAGCAGATATTGAATTGCTGTTTCCATAATTACCCTTTTGGTTCTGTCCCTTGGCATTGGGCATCTTCTGAATGAGCTCGGGGGTATGGGGATGAATTCTAGAACTAGGCCTTTCCTTAATGTGTCTAGGACCCACTTGTTGTTGTCTCCCATTGGTCGCTGAATAGGCCCAGTCTCCCGCCGATGGGCACGTTGTTCCGGCCGTCACTTAGTATGCTGGAAGGCCCTTCTGGTTGAACTCCTGAAAGGGCACCTTCCCTGGGACCGTTGTCCACCCCATCTCTGAATCCTGACCTATCTGGATGTCCAGTAGGAGTCTGTGTGTACTGTCTCTGTGGGTACGGGGAGTGGCTGAAGCCACCCTCCGAGATAGAAAAGGGCTGTTGCCGTGTATAAGGCGAAGATCGCCTATCTGCCTGACTGAATCTCCTCGGTAAGACCTTCCTCTTGTCTTTGGTTTCTATCAATAATGGCTCAATGGCCTCCCTGTAAAGTTTGTCCCCTTTAACTGGGGCTGATTCCAGTTTCGATTTATGTTTCAGATCCGCCTGCCAGTGGCGGAGCCAAACAAGTCGCCTTGCAACCACTGAAGCTGCGATGGCCTTAGTTGCGTACTTGACCCCATTAAGTATGGCATCTGCTATGAACTCTGTTGCAGCAGTTATTTTGTTCAAATCCTGTTGCAATCGAAGATCGCCAGGTGGCATCCTTTCTTGCATCTGCTCAATCTGTATCAGGACTGCTCTGTTGAAAAATGATGCCATGGACGTTGCCTTTACCAACCATGCCGTGGCCTGGTGTACCTTTTTTAGGGTCTGTTCCATTTTCTTATCCTTCCCTTTTAGACCATCCTCAGCTTCATTAGCCAGCACTGTAGCCGACGTGGAGGCTGCCACAGGGCTGTCTATCGTGGGAACTGGAATTAGGTATGCTAGTTCCGCATTATAAAATCTCCTCTCATTCCTCCCTGGTGTGGGGAAAATAACTGGTCTGTCCAACTGTCCTTCCATCACCTCCCTGAACAATTCAGGTGAAGGTATGGATTCACTTTCAACCTTGGCTCTAGCAAAAAATCTATCTTTGGGATCAGATGGTTCTAACTCAGACCCTTCTGTCCCTGTGATTTTCCCCAGACCTGTTGCTATCTTAGCCTTCCCCAGCAGCATCTTAAACAGCTGGTGACAAAATAGACCTGTGAACGTTGGGGTCTCTGCTTCATTTTCCTCTTCATCTGAAAAGGCTGACTCCCTGTATTCTTCCTCTCCTGATACAGAGGCCTCACTGTGAGTGTATAATCTACTGGAACTGTCTCCCTGGAAGCCCAGTTCCTCCCTTACTCCTCCTGCCCAAGTAGGATTTTTTTTTAAATTACATTTATATGCCGCCCTTCTCCAAAGACTCAGGGTGGCTTACAATTTTTGGGATACAACCCAATGCTCAGCAATAGCCTTCATTCCATTGTATATGCCTGCTTATTACTAAGCAGCATTTTTACAAAGTCAGCTTATTGCCCTCAACAATCATGGGTCCTCAATTTACCTACCTCGAGTGGATGGAAGGCTGAGTCAACCTTGAGCCTGGTGGGATTTGAGCCTGCAGTAATTGCAGGCAGCTGGAACTTAAGTGCTAGGCATTTAACAGCCTGCACCACCAAGGTTCTTTGAGTATCCAAATGGGCCTTTCGAATGGATGATGACAAGATTAAAATGTCATCAAGATAACATTGTAGTCGGATTGGTCTGTCTCTGAGGGAAGCGGCTAAGGCCGCTAAAACCTTGGTAAAGGTCCTAGGCGCAGAAGCCAAACCAAATAGGAGGGCGATGTACTCATAGTGGAGATTGTTATAGCAAAACCTGAGAAATTTACTGTGGGAAGGCCTGATTGGGATGTGTAAATATGCCTCTGTGAGATCAATAGATGTTAAAACATCACCCTGTCTGATACTAAGTAGAATGGATTGTAGGGTGGTCATTTTAAATTTATGATAGACTAGGGATCGATTAAGGTGTTTTAAGTCTAAAATTGCCCTCCATCCCCCTGAACTCTTTGGGACTACAAACAGGTGTGAGTAAAACCCCTGACCTTGTTGGTCCAGTGGGACAAGTTGAATGGCCCGGATCTCCAGAAGATGGGCAATAGCAATTTGCATAAAGGCTCTTTTCCCAGAGTTCCTAGAAAGTGGGCATCTCATAAAAAAGTTCGGGGGTGGGTGGATTGGAACTCCAGAGCCAAACCAAATCTAATAGTGTCTCTGACCCAAGAGTCAGATGTAGAGGTCTTCCATTGGTCGGCGAATAATTTTAAACAGCCCCCAATGGGTACTTCCTCGTAGTTCCTATTTAGGGCAGCGAAAAGACCTGTTTTCTGTGCCACAGAACTGTCTTTTGGTCTGTCCTCCCCGTCTATACCTGTCTGCAAAAAGCAGGATCTGTCCTGCTGCAGCCCTTGTCTGACTCCTGGAGCTCTCTGTGATATTGAGTAGTAGGGTCCCTGATAAAAGGGACGAAAGGAGCCCCTCTGAAATGGCTGGGGAGTTCTGCTTTCTGGCTTCCGAAAAAGAGAGGGAAGTATCTTTTTCTTGGACCTTGTTTCAATCAGGAGTGGATCAAGGGCACTGCCAAACAATTTCTCCCTTGAAATAGGGGCTGAGGCAAGCTTGCACTTGTGTTTGGTGTCATCTTGCCAATGCCTAAGCCATAATAATCTCCTCGCTGAAACTTGAGATGCAATTGCCCTGGAAGAAAATTTGACGGCATTGAAAGTTGCGTCTGCAGAGAACTCTGCCACCACAATTATTTTGGCAATGTCCTGATGTGCTCGGATATTGGAAGCTGGAATGACATCCCTCAGGTGGCGAAGCCATCTAAGGAAAGATTGTGTAAAAAGGGACGCAGCCATAGCTGCTCTAATGGCCCACGCGTCTGATACGTGTGCTCTGCGGAGAGCCAGTTCTGCCCTTTTTTCCTCAGGTTTCAGAGCCTCCTCTGCCTCGGTGGGAATGGTGGAGGAGGATGCCAGGGCCATTATCGGGTTGTCTACTTCAGGTGTGTTGAGAGAATTTGAAAAATCGGGAGCCAGGTTATAAAATTTTTTATCATATCCCGTTGGGGCGGGATATGATGCTGCAGAGGCCCATTGCCATTGGACTAAGTCCAAAAAGATATGAGGGACAGGGATTACGTCTGCTTCATTGGGAGAAAATTAAATCTCCTGACTCGTCTTGAGGCCCTGATGTTTGTGGAGAGGGGTTCGATGTGTCAAGGCGCGCGGTGTTCTTGGCCTTGAATAACAGGGACTTGAATAATTATGGGCAGAACAGTCCCATAAATACAGGTTGGTCGGGCATGAGGCCCTCTGTCGGGTTCTACATCTTACCAGCATCCTGAAGCCCGACATTACAGTCATTTGGACAGTAATTGATTTGTTTTCAAAACAAGCTCATTTCATTCCATGTAAAGGGCTACCCTCAGCAAAATGATTAGCTGATTTGTTTATAAGGAATGTGTATCGATTGCATGGTGTACCAAAATGAATAAACTCAGATAGAGGAGTCTAGTTCACAGCTCGTTTCTGGAGGGAGTTTATTCAACTTATTGGCTTGTCACAAGGACTAAGTACTGCGTACCATCCATGTACTAATGGAGCAGTCGAAAGAGCTAACGCAGCTATCGAGCAATATTTACGATGCTATATAAATTATCAGCAAACCAATTGAGTTGATACATTATCGTTCGCTGAAGTGGCTTATAATAATACTGTTCATAACAGTACTGGATATACTCCCTTTCGAATAGTGAATGGGTTGGATTTTATTCCTATTCCAGAATGGCCCCATGTGCCTAACGAACCAATCACCACCACTAAATGGATTGAAGATATACAAGCTCGTTGGAAAGCAGTCAAAAACGCATTGGTCAAAGCCACTGAAATATATAAAAAATATGCAGACAAGAAATGATCTGAACAGAAATCATTAGAAGTAGGAAAATGGGTATACCTATCCACAAAATATATTAATTTGGGTTTACCATGTAAAAAACTGGGCCCAAAATATATTGGTCCATTTCAAGTGATTAACCAAGTTACAATCCGTTTACAATTACCATCACAGTTTAAAAGGATTCATTTCATTTTCCATAGTAGCTTGCTGAAGCCAGCTGACATGACATGGCTTGAACCTCACTTAAAGTGCCCAGGGCCCATTAGGATTGCTTATTATGAAATAGAGGACATCCTTGATTCCCGACAATGAGGGGTCCTACAATACCTAGTGAAATGGAAAGGATATCCGGTGGCAGACGCTTCTTGGGTGACATCTGCAGATATGTCAGCCCCAAAATTACAAAGACTATTTCATCGGCAAAACCCTACCAAAGCAGGGGGGAGGGAAGAAATCTATCAAAAGAATTTTATTAAAACTGTTAATTGTTTTCCAGGAGGATCCATGGAAGAGGGGGCAGCATGTTGGGCTCTACATCTTACCAGCATCCTGAAGCCCAACATTACAGCTGTACCTTGGAGCTGTGAATCCCTGATAGCTGTGAATCTCTGATCTGCACTTCGAGTTCAGCATTGCAACTTGGTAGGCAGCAAACCAGACCAGCAGAGAAGGAAGGGAGGGCTGTGGGTGACATTTCACAGCCTAAGAAGTCAACTTCGGAAGGTGGGAGGGCTGTGTAGCCTTGGAACTCAGATAATACAGATGGATGTTTTGTTTTTGCAATGTTTGGCTTTAACACAGTGCTGCGATTGAAGCGAAGTGATCATGGCTATTTAGGATACTAATGGGAG
The DNA here is from genome assembly GCA_009733165.1 of Naja naja. Taxonomy (NCBI): domain Eukaryota; kingdom Metazoa; phylum Chordata; class Lepidosauria; order Squamata; family Elapidae; genus Naja; species Naja naja. Next base: position 4,935 of record SOZL01000595.1, on the reverse strand, counting down.
GGAGGAACGTAATATTAGCTTAGGCATGGTGTAATTAGGAGCGGGGTGGTGGCGTGGATAAGTAGATAATGGGCGGATTAGGGTGGGGTGGAGGTAATTGGGCAGGGATGGATAAAACAATGTTGGGAGTTAACTGTTTTCAATGCTGACTTTACATGGACATCCGTTGTCACAGCTATTGCCACAATTGTGAACAAAGCAATAAACTCTTCAATTTCAACTCTACAAGTGTGAGTAACATGGTTTATTGATTGAAGTCTCCAGTTCTTGGCAGAGATCGATACCCTCGTCATCAGACATGCCCCTTTCCAATGCGTCCGCCTCTGATAACCCCTGGCCAATATTCTGTATTGACCCCTCCTCTATTTGATCCATCTGCTCCTCTTGGTCCCCCTGCTCTTGGAAACCCAGTGGGGGTCTATCTGGGAGAATGGGGAACTCCCCTTGGGGAGGTACTTGAGGGAAATGCTGATCCATCAAATATAGAGACTGCTCCGAAAGAGACCCGCAGTCTGAAGCTGTGGAATGTTGCCTGGCCCATACTGATTGCTGTATGCCTGCCGCAATGCCCTTCTGTATTGCCAGCTCCATCCACGTTCTCATTGTGGTGGGGATTTCCTCAGGGAGGTCCTCTTCCTGACGAAGGCCAGCCGCCGTGGGAGTAAATGTTGCCTCTGGGGCTCTGTGTGGAGTGGGTGCAGCCATTGGGAGCTGGGGAGGAGCCTGTCTGGCAATGCTAAATCTAGATTGAGTGGACAAATCCAGGGGAGGAGACGGGGGGCTAGGGGCCTGAGCCGTATTGGGCGGAAACTGAACAGATGCGTCCTGTTCAGTTTCCCTGGTTTGTTTCCTTACTTGCTTTTCTATAGCCTGATGGCGTCTCTGGGCATCATTTTTGTCTGCCCTTGAGGGCTTCCTGGGCTCCGTGGATTTGTCCCGGCACCTGGGTGTTGTTCTAGCCCTTGAGCTGTGGCCACCTGCCATTAGCGTGATACTGTCAAGTTCTGTAGATAATGAGGCTGTGATGCAAGGTGGTTGGTACACCTAGGAACCTGCTCCCTGAAGGGGCAGGGGATCCTATCAAATACTCAGTCCCCCCCCCTTTTCTTTTTTTGAAATCTGATTATCCTTATTCGTATTTCATTTTATTATTATTTTTCTTCTTTTTTTATGTCATTAAATGAATTGAGACCAAATTAATGACCAATTGATAATTAAATTGAGAACAGCTCTTCAGATTAGGTAGCCTATAACAGCTGACCTGCACCATGTTCTCTCTGGTGCTGGCTGTAGGAATGCTGTGAGGATATAGCCAACGGTTTTCAATCACAACCCCCAAGATAGGATTGGGGGTAAGGCTATCAGTCCCCTGGTCCCCAGGAAGGGAAGCCTCACGGGGAAAAACCTCTCACAAACTGTAATAAGAAAAACACCATGCGGTTTGTTTAAAATGGCACTTGGTCGCCAGTGCTGCTAAAACGGTAAGCTGGCGACCAGTGCGAGATCGTTAGGGGGGAAGGAGCCAGAAGCGCTGATGCCTCTGCTTTATAAGGTGCTCTACGGGGGGGAAAGTCTCAGCCATTGTCTATGCACCCGTTGTTCGGAGCGGCACAAGAGCGATTGGAAGATAAGAGCCGTTAGCAGCTTGGCAGCTGCCACGTCGGTGTGAATTTGGAGCTTTGCAATCCCTCTGAGTTTTCTTTGAGCTCTGACAGTTCAAAAGCCAATAAAAAACCATCGGAAGTTACAGGGGCTCCTAGATGACAAATGGAGACCCCCCAATGCAATTTAGTAAACCAAACCTGAAAGTCCTGATCTCTAATAGTCTTAGCGTCTATTCCAGCCAAAGTAGAAGCTGCCTCTCCCTATGAAGGCTGAACTAAAACTGGGGGACACTAGGGAGGAGTCCCATGGAGGAGGAGGAGCGTCCTAATAATTAAGCCCACCCTGACTAGGAAGAGACTGAAGCACCTCCCACTACTGGATGCTCTGAACAGCTCATGGGAGAAGCCACAGGTCATAGCATTGACTTCAATGGCACCAAAACCCTAGCCACTATAGAAAACCCCAGCTACAGAATTATCAGAGAAGCCATAGAGATTGAAAAATGACCTGAAAGCATGAATAGAAGAGATGACTCCACCAGACTGTCAATTATCTGGAAGTCTGCACTCACAAATGAAAAAATCTCCACACCACAAGCCAAGCTTAACACCTGGGCACAAACAGACACCACCACCCCCCCAATACCCAGCCCAAATCACATCCAGCCACCAACAAGATGAAACCTAGCTTCCTAATAAACAATAATGCACCATCCACCAGCCTCCAATACATGAAACACAATGCATAGCTAATCAAGACACAAAACGCCAACAAAACAGACAGAAGATATTAGGAAAACCAATCAAACAGAACACAGCAAACCAAGACCAATAAACACAGACCAAGACTCCAAACCAATCAGGATGAAGAAAAAACCATTCTAACAAAGCACGAGGCTAGCACCAAATTTAAAACAGAAACGGCCTGCTAAAAGCCTCACACAGATGAACCCAATACAGAAGCCTGATGATGGCAGATGAGATTCCTGCTTAAAATGTCACTACAACTTTAAAAGCACAACTATAATGACATGGGAAAATCTCCAACAAAGCTGAATACTATATATATATATATATATATATATATATATATTTGTTTTCGTAGATTTTCACGGGTAAAGGTATGTAGGTCTTGGTGTATTCGGTCTTGTCCTGTATGATTGAGAATACCTTGGCAACGCCGCTTCTGACGTAAATCATCCACATCTTCAGGCTGGTGTCTTCAGCTTCTCCCAGAGACGAGTTGAAGCTGAAGATAACACTGAAGTTGAAGATGACGGATAGATTTTGTCAACGCCAAGGTATTCTCAACTCATACAATGGAAGACCAATACACCAAGACCTACATATATATATATATATATATATATATATATATATATATATATATATTTGTTTTCGTAGATTTCACACGGGTAAAGGTATGTAGGTCTTGGTGTATTCGGGTCTTGTCCTGTAAGGACGGAGAACACCTTGGCAACGCTTCGACGAAATCTCATCCGTCATCTTCAGGCTGGTGTCTTCAGCTTCGCTCTTCTGGGAGAAGTGTGATAGTGGCTGTTTTTCCCTTTTAAACCCAGAGTTGGCTGTGTTGTTACTTCTTGATTGGTTGATGGAGTTGATGTATGCAGATTGGATGGCTTTTCCTGAGACCCTGTGTGGCTGAGGTGCTGGCTGTGTGTCTTCAGCCTTTTGTGTTGTAACGACCTAGGTAATGGGCTGTGTGATGACCTTCTGAGTTCTATTGTTGTGACGCCCTGCATGGTGCTGTAATCTCCTGGGTCGTTGTCTGTGTTGCAACCTCCTGATGTTTTGTGTTGTAATCTCCTGAGTTCTGTGATGTAGTGTCCTGGGTGGAAGGCTGTGATGTGACATTCGGCCTTGGTTTGGCTCGAAGTTTGAGGTCTGGCTATGTAAGGAGTAGTGTATCAGTTTGCTTAGTTTGGGGGTCGGAGGGGGGTAGCAGCTGGTGTTGCAGCCATGGTCTGGTTTCTGGATGGTGGTTGCCTTTCATCTGTGGCGGGCTTGGGTTTGAGTCTGGTGAAGGAGATTGGTGGTGGCATCATGTGTTATTTTGGGTCCGTGTTGGTTTTCGTGGCTGGGACTCGTTTGTTGATTAGGGCTAGTTTCCAGATGTCTGGTAGGCGGAGGTATCATCCCGCTTATCGCAGTTATGGGGTGTTTTCTATTTCATGGCTTCCCTAATTATTCTCTTCTTGAAGTGTTCAGTATGGAGATAAGTTTGATCCCACAAAATCAATTTCATGTCCTGTGGCTTTAAGGTGCTGGAAAAGGGAGGAAGTTTTTCTTCTTTTCTGACTGCGTCTTGTGTTTCATGCATGCATTTATTCTCCTGTTGGTTTGTCCAATGTATGTGGCTGGGCAAATTTTGCATGGTATTTTATAAACTCCTTGGTTTTCTAGCTGGATCTTGTCTTTGGGTTTCTTAAGATGTTGGCTATTTTTGGTCAGTGCCAAAGGCTGTCCTGATATTGTTTTTGTGGAGAATTTTGCTGATTTTATCTGTGGTGCCTTTGATGTAAGGGAGGGCATGCCATTGTCCTGTTCTGTGTCTTGGTTTTGTGGGGAGTCTCCCTTAGGATTAGGTTGGTGATTGTGCTTCTTTGGAATCCATTGGACATTAATAATGCTAGTGAGGGTGTGTAATTTGTTCTCAAGTGGTCTTTGTCAGCTAGGCGCTTGGTTCTGGAGATGAGGGTCTTGGCTACAGAGTTGATCTCTGCAGGTGGTGATGGGATTGTGCATTTAAATAGGTTAGTGTGTGTCTTTTTCTGGTAGATGGTGTGTCCTAGGAGCCATCGGGTTTTTGTAAATTAGGACGCCCAGGAACGGAAGTTGGTTGTTGGTTTCTGTTTCCATGGTAAATTGTATTTTGGGGTGTAGGCTGTTGAGATGTGTGAGGAAGTTGTCCAGTTTTTCTTTCCGTGTGGCCAAATTACACACAAAGTGTCATCTACATATTTAAGCCAGAGTTTGGGTTTGTATCTCGGATTTGTCTAGAGCATTGGTTTCAAAATGTTCCATGGTAGGTTAGCTGACGGGTGAGAGAGGTGATCCCATAGGTGCTCCTTCTATCTGTTTATATCTTTGTCCATTGTGGATGAAGTATGTGTTGGAAAGGCAATGGTTGGTCAGATCTAGGATGTGCTTAGGGGGTTGTATTTGTTTTGGATAGCTGTCAAGGCTTCTTTAATAGGTACTTGGGTGAAGAGGGATATGACATCAAGCTCACAAGTAGGTTGGGTTGTGGTTTTGTTTCTTTATTGTTTCTATGAAGTGGAAAGAGTTTTGTACATGTGAGGTGATGGAT